>VYXD01004243.1:247026-282475 GCA_013397195.1 Hylia prasina | reverse complement strand
TTTTTACTCTTCGCTTCTTAAACCATTGTTTTGTGCAGAAGAAGCATATGAAAGATCAAAGCTGTGGCTGATAGTGAGGGAACCAAGTATTCGTTTTCTGGATTTCCCTTTTCTTTCACTTCCTGCAACAGTTCTTCCAATTTAGAGCCCTCTGGAGTGTGATGCCACAATTTGGCAACTTTTGCAATTTTTTGGGTTTAAATCTGCCATTTTGGCTCTTATTTTGATGCCCACAGCACAAAGTGCTGCTCTGTGTGGCCAGACCTGGCTTTGCCTGGGGGTACAGCCCAGGCCAAACTGGATTTGCTGCAGAAAGCTTCGCCCATTTTCTTAAGCTGGGGCTGAGGAATGGGCTCTGTCTTTTCCTGGCATCACAGAGGCTCTGGGAATGCTCGCTTTGGAATGAATTCAGGCAGAGCCATGTCAGGGCTGTTTGCTCCATCAACATTGGCTTTAGTGTTTTCAGCAAATATCCATTTCACTCAACACTGTTTTCATAAAATTCATAGCAAGAGAGCAGCAATCGAGGGTGAAAAAACATGCAGCCTTTATGGTTTACCCCTTTTAATATAAATATTCGTAGTTTTCCTCATCACTTTCAGGGAACCTTATCTCATGTATGTGTTTGTTCAGCATAAAATCTGCTGGTGGGCAGGTTGTCCTCTCCCAAATCTGTGTGTTTGCTGGGATGAAGGAGCTCCAGGGGCTGGCAAAATTAATTGAACCTGAATTTGGGATCTGCCTTTCCCACAGTATCCCCACCCCTGGCTGGAGTCAGGAATTCATCCCCCATGGGAACTCCCTCACAGGAAAATTCCCAGCACAGCTCCTCAATGAAGGAGGTTGAGTGTCTTCTGATATATGTTGGATAAGCATCTGCTTGTGATATTCTTCCAAAAATTGGAAATATTCCTCTTGCTCCATACTGACTCGTTCCAGCAGTTCGTGTACCAGTACTGCTGATTAACTCTGGTTGACTTGAGAGGTTTTGTCTGACCTAGATTTTGAGCCAGGCTTAGGTCTGTAGTGAAACATCCCACACTTGACATCAGCGAATTGTTTCACAAACCCAAGTGCTGTTAATTTTGCTGGTGGTTTCCCAGACTTGTGCAAACTGCAGAATATTCTTCTGTCTGCTCTTCAGCCCCATTTGAGGGCTGGTACAGGGACAAGCCCTCTTGCCACCCTTTGTGCAGCTGTTTGGTTGAAACTTTTGGTGCAGCAGGAAGGTCTGGGACCACCAGGAATGGGAATTTTATACCAAACCTAATTGCTTTTCACTTGTCCTCACAGGATGCCAGTGCAGGTTTGAGTCTTGCTTTCCTTCCCAGAGGCAGCCCTATGCTTTCCTCTTCCTATTCCCTTCATTCTGGGTCATTCCTGAGTTCATTCATTCCAAAGGTTTTATTCCTACTGAACACACGCTTTAGGAAGGGAGGAAAAATGTGCACTGAGACATAAACTGCTGTCCTTCATCAGAACATCCCTGTCTGGCTCTGCTGCTCCCACCTCCTCCAGCTCCTCCCTGCCCCCAGCTTTTCCAAACCTGCTGGGTGGCTTCAAACAGTCTCCTTGTATCCACCCCATGTTTAAAGACTTCTCTGAAAATAGGTGAACTCCTCTAGCAAGTAACCTGCTGGAGGAGCCTGTCAAGGGCTGGCTGTACACACTTCAGTCTCGGCAAGAATCAAAGTGAAACGAGGAGAGTCTCACAGAAAAGGGTTACAGAGAGTTTCACGTATTTTGCAGCCTTTTCATGGCTTAAATTACACTTCCCCTTGTTCTAGTTTTAAAAGGCAGAACAGAAAAGTTAATTTTAACACTGAAAAATGAAGGCTCTTCAATTATTTATAACATTAAAATGTACAAATGTTTGATCAATGAACTTGAAAAAAACATGCAACTACAAAAACCCATTTCACAGTGTTCTAAAGTTCATGTGGCAGAGATAGAGAAGTGAAATGATTATTAACAGACGAAGAGCAGCATTTTAATAACATTCGAGCTGTAATAATGAGGCTGACAAAAGCAGGGGAATTCAAAGCCAACACTGATCTGACGCTCCCTCCTTAACACATCGACTGTGCCTAATTTTGTGGAATGTGAGGTATTGTAAGGAAATTGCTCTCGTGCCAGAGACCCCCTCGGTGTGGTGCCCAGTGGGGTGGCAGCAGGATGAGGTACCTTTTGTTTTTAGTACTTTATTATTTTATACTGAAGTGTTTTGAGTAAACACACAGCTGTGTCTTCATCTTTTTTTTTTTTTTTTTCCTTCTTCTTCAAGCTTTACTATTACCATTAATAATAGTGGAAACATCTCCTTTTTTCTCTCTCTTGAAAACACTGAAATAGGACATTTCCCAAGAAGCAGCAAGAGATGAGCCCAGCATGGCATATGAGGGTCTGTAAAGGTATTATGGATGCCTGCAACACCAAAAAAATACTGGTCAGGTGTTGGGATGATCCTTGTGACGCCCAAATCATGGAATTATGGAATGGTTTGGATTTGGGAAGGACCTTAAATCTCACCTTCCATTGTCCCAGCTTACTCCAAGCCTGGCCCAACCTGGCCTTGGAGCTTTCCAGAGACCCAGGGGCAGCCACAGCTTCTCTGGGCACCCTGTGTCAGGGTGTCCCACCCTCCCAGGGAAATTTCCCCTAAATGTCTCCTCTCTTTCCCCTAAATGTCGCCTCTTTCAGTTTGAACCCAAACTGCCCCTTGCAAATCATGGTGCAGAAATAAAGAGAGGTTATGGTGAGCATGAGGCTTGTCCACAGCTGTCCACACCCCCTTCCACTTTGGGAATGAATTGTCTGGAAGCTACTCCAACCTCCTTGGCTCCCAGTGCCTTCACCCCCAGGTCTGCTCTCCAAGGGTCTGACAGCTGGGAAGGGCTGGTGGTGTCCTTCCTTCACACTAACAGGATATTTTTGTTGGATAGGTACACAGGTTTTCTTGCAAAAAGAAGTTTATTTTCCAAACACCATCCCTTTCCAGAAAAACAAACATGATGTGATCAGCCAACTGCACTATTGCAATAAATCCTGTTTGTTCAGCACTTTTCCTAGATAAATGGTTATTCTTAGGGAGACTGGGATGCCTCTTATGCAACAGCAAGCTGAAAACTCCCTGCTTTTACAGCACCATAGCAAAACTGTGATGTTTAGAAGCAAATTTCCGAATGGGAAGGGACACGTGGATGCTAGGTGTGGAGTGGAATGCAAGAAAAAGGGTTTATTACACTGCAAGGTGTATTTATATCTTAGTAAAGGTGAGGAAAGGATATTTAGAAGGCAGCAAGCCATGTCCCTGGTTTGTTAGAGGGAAGGAAGGGTTCCCTTGGCTCTGCCAGAACAGCAAGGGACCCTCCCAGTTCTCCCCTTCCCCTGCCTGCCCTGGGAGGGAGAATTCTGGGATGGGAGAGGTGAGACCATGGGAGAGGTCACCCTGCTCTGGGCTGTTCCCCTCACCTTAACAAAGGTCTCTGAGCAGAGGCTGTCCAAGCTGACCCCTTGGTGACCGCGCGGCCGAGCCAAGGTGCAGCCCAGGGTGTCCCCACGGGGTGGGCACTGTCCCCACCCTCCCAGGGACCAGCTGCCCTTCCCCGAGCCGCCTCCTGACAAACAAGAGCCCAACCTTCACGTCTTGGTCCTGCAGCTTCTAATTATGCCCCGCACCGGGCCTTAGATGTGGAGTCTGCTGCAGAAGCAGGACGGTGACGACGATGAAAGGGAGCAACATCAAAAGTGTCAGGAAGAGGGGAAGGCAACGCCATATCAGTGCTGAAGCCACATGCATATTCCAATTTGCTATGTGACTGTGGTGCTAATTTGGAGGCTGGAAAAAAAAACCCAGCTTGCAGGCGGGATGGCATCCACGGAGTGCCTCAGGAATGTGCAGCCGGGGAGTTTCCTGGCGGGGGTGCTCCCTGAGTCTGCTCTTAAGGCACAAATAAATATAATTAGGGCTCATTAGGAGTGGAGGGAGGGCTGCAGTCACCCTGGCAGGATTCACAGGGAGGAAATAAGGCCGCAGCACTCACACTGGGTTGGGAATCAGGAGGGAAGGGCGAGCACTGTCGTCACTCATCCCAATCCAACAGGATGGATTGTGTGGGGTTTTTTTTTTTTCCTCTCGTGTCGCAGTGTTTTAAAAACACAGAAATTATCTGAAAAAGGGAGGCAAAAAAAAACCAGAAGAAAGGAAAAAAGTTACAAAAATTCTATTAGTAAAATTTAGGAGATTAATAAGTCTTAGTATTACATATAAAAATTGGCATTAAATATTCAGAAATTCTATTAATAAAATACTAGATTAATAAAGCCAAATATTAAATATAAAAAATTAATTGGGTGCAGCTCATCAGCTTTGTAGTGTGAGAACCATGGTGAGAGTCCTGGCAGGCCTTTCTTATGGCTGTGGCCATGGGATGGAGGTGCAAGAACAGGAAATTCCGAGCTGGCACAGGCACAGTCTGCTTGGGAATGAGCAGGAACACAGCCTGATCCATATGGGACCCTGGGAAGATTTGACTTCTTCTCTCTGGAAAACAGCTAAAATAGTCTATGACGTGTTCCATGTTGGGAACATCACAGGAATAAGGCTGTTTCCTAATTGGGAAGTTTGGGGATCTGTGGGAATTTGGGTATCCTGGTATTTTTGAACTGAGCAGGCACATCCACAGTGTCAATAGGATTCAATTCTGCCCCTGGATAGTGAGGTGTGGTTGGACTTTCCATACTGGGAGAGACAGACCAACACCAGCTTTTGGGTCGTGTCTCCTGCAGTACAGCAGGGATGTGGGATGCTGCAGGATCAGGCACTCTTCAATTTATAGTGGAAAAAAAAGATGGGATTTGGGTGTGAAAACATTTCAAATGGCGAAAATTCAGCTTTGCAGAAGTTATGTGGAAGAAGAGGTGTTATCTAAAATTATCCACACCTTTCCAAGCGTAGTTTCTTACTTAAATTTTTTATCCATATGGCTTTTTTTTGGATCAGTGTTCCTAATACCTTCTTCCAGTACAATGTAAACTCCCATCACTGATGATGCTTTCTGAGATTTCTTTTGTCCAGAGTTTGGCACAAATAAATATAATAAATAAAGTATATAAATAAAAAAAAATAAATATAATATATAAAGTGTCCAAACACTGCTTTTTACCTCTTCTCAGCATTTACAACAAATGGTAAAACTGTGTTTAAATTAGGATAAAATATTAAAATTAATATTCATTGACTTTTATGTTTCATTATCATAAGAAATTAAGTTTATTTCCTGGGTAAACAGTTTATAGCAAGTTATAAATATTTTCTGCTGACCTATTAACTGGTTTAATAAATTATGAAGTTATTGACAGTTGCAGTAAAATTTATAAACAGCTATTAAACCTTTTAACATACTCGATGTGTCTAAGTCTCTATAACATGGAGAAATGATTTTTTAAAGATAATCTTCTCATGATATTAAATTCCTCCAAGATTTTAATATATTGTCAAAGTTTATGGGTCATAAAATAAACCTAGAGCTTACAAAAAAATTTACACAAGGATATTATTTAAGAAAAAGGACACGGAAGTTTTAGTGCAGTAAGAATGATGATATAAGCCACTGAAACATATAAAAGTACATACCAAATACTATGTTAAAATAACATTAAATGTCTTGTATAAATCCACAAGTCAAGGCTTCAGGGTTTTTACAGTGCCTGACTCTCTTATTATTGTGTCTAGGTAATGACACCCTGACGGTGCAGCACTTAGAAAAGCTCATTTTTGATAGATGTAAAAGCATGAAATAACCGTAGACCAAGAAATCCTAATTTGGAATTCCCTGATAATGTAAGGTTAGGGCCCATACTTCGTGGGCCTGATTCCACAATGTATTACTCCATACTGAGCCCGATGTAAATCATTGAAAATCAATAAAAATGGGTCAGCTGGCTGGTGTAAATTGGGCTGCCTTCATTACAGGCCATGGATGGATGCCAGTTTACACCAGCTGAGAAATTGGCCGGGTGCAGTTATATCTGTGTAAAGCTGTCAGAACTCAGTGATTCATCAGCAACTGCACATTTACTGCACATTTCTCCGTTTCCTTTCCATATATATCCGTATTTAAAAGTTGGGTGGTTCGACACTGCCCTTGAAAGAAGAGTGATGTCTCCTAACCTGATCCGTGGGCGATGGGAGCAGCAGGTTCCTCTGATCAGCAGGCACTGATGGAGAGGTGTCTGAGTTCTGTGGTGCTGCTCCTGCTGCGGGATGCTCCAGGGATGATATCCAAGGTGGGGCTGCACCAGGAGGGTGCCTTTCCCCTGTGTGTGTCTGTCACCTGTGCCTGGAAGCACCAGTGGGATAAAACTGCATCCAGAGAGCCAGAGGAGAACAGCAGAGCATAAACCACTGGAACAAGTTGCCTAGAGAAGTGGTGGGTGCTCCGTCCTGGAAGTGTCCAAAGCCAGGTTGGACAGGCCTCGGAGCAGCCTGGTCTAGCGGAGGGTGGGAGGTGTCACCCAGAATTTTTACAGCCTTCTGAGAATTTTTAAAGCCTTCTGAGAATCTCTAAAGTGCTCTGACTTTTCTAAAGCTTTTCGAATGTTTGCATGTTGAAGTGGAGTCTCTCAAGGACTTTGCAGGAAAAAAACAGTCTTTGTTTACATTCCTCTCTCAAGGAGAGACATTTGATGGACTTCTGTCTCTGCCAGTGTGGATGGAGAGGTGGCAACTTCTCCCTCCAGCCCAGGGGCAATCCCTGGAAAACTATATAAACCCTAGTTGTAAATAAACTTTCTCTTTCCTGCCTTTGAAGCTGACTTTGTGTGCTGTGCCTTCTTTCCGTGTCCTGTTGTGACAGGGAGGGTTGGATTAGATGGTCTTTGAGGCCCCTCCCAAGTCAAATCAGTCAATAATTCCATGTTGTCACAGCAGGTGTGCTTTGTACCTCACGTATCCGCCAGGGTTCAGCTGAGGAGATCCTGCTGCCAGCCCTGGCTGTGCGGCCTGCTCTGAGGCGAGGCACAGCCCTCGTCATATCTCACCTTTCCAGCAGGCTTCTTCCACCCTTTCTTGAAGCTAATGAGGTTCTCCATAGCTGTAAACCCACAACTGAAGAGCTCCTCAAGATGGAGAAGAAAAGGGAGGGGTGTCCCCCTGGTTTTGAGGATTTTTCTAGGCCTTATGATTTGTCTTTCATATTGGAGTCAGAATTTTTACTTTCCTACACTTGTACTATAAACAATACCTTTGTTTTCCTAACTGTCATTCATTATTTGCATATTTTAAGGAAGGAGGAGAAAGTTGATTGACAGTTGTCTTGAGCAATGTGGTTTGGGAGGTGGGATTTCATCCTCCAATCCACAGGCACCTTTGGAAATGTATAAAATTGAGTTTTGTAAATAAAATCGGGGCTTTTTCTGCTTTGCTCATCACCGTGTCCTCATGAAGTTCTCCATATCGTGTTGAGGCAGAGGGGATCATTTCAGTCACTTGCCTCTCTCAGAGTAAAGATTGCAGGAAATTAGGAAATAGTGGAGAAGTGTGATAGTCACAGATAAAACCAAGAGCATGGCCATGCTGGAAGAGATCAGAGAAGACACTCTGCTTCTCTTTAGATGTCAGCTTTTCCATGTGTTTTGGGTGTCCCTCTTGAACAAGAGTGCCCCAGGTCCCTCAGCAGAGCAGAGCACACGCCCCAGTTAAGCTGAGGCCCTGCAGGACCACCACCCACCACTAAAAGTAGCAAAACCCAGAGGATGTTTTTGGTGTTATGAATCCTTTGCCAGCTGGGGCTGTGCCTGGTGGGCTTCCCACCCCACATCTGGGCTCCTCATGGGTCCCCTCCTGGAGGGCCAGAGCCACCCTGGTCCCAGGAGCTTGGTGGGGCTGGAATCAGAGCTGGCTTTCCTTGTGCAAGCATGGATTATAACTGACGTGACTTTGTGGTTTCCTACCTCAGCTTTGAAATATAGTAAACTCACAAAAGCTACTGTAGAGTTCAGAACAAACACAGGGGGTATGTTTAGTTATTTGTTTTTGTAGTAAAATAAAATATTTATTATACACAGACACCTACTGTGAACAGAGGGTAAGGCCACTGTGTTTTATCTCTAGGGTGTCATGTTTGACTTCCATTAGGGATGTATTATAGACCTGTGGGTTTTCATGAATTCAGAAAGTCCACTTTGAACACTGATTTCAAAGCCTACAGGGGGTGTGAGGAATGTAAGAACACTGCTTCGTAGCAAGGAACCTGTTGCATCTAACAAACACCTTGCGTTTGATAAGTCAGAGTTGAGGCAGGCTATAAAGGAGCTCTTATTTTTAATTTTTTTCTTCCTTGACACGATTTTAAAGGAAGATTTCCTATTGTTTGCCTCGTAACTTCAGCCCATCTGAAAGCTCAAGGTGAAGACAATGAACGAGCTCCTGAAAAATGCACCATTACATCAGCATACTTTTCCCATTTTTCCCTAATTCCCTCCCAATGAATCATATGGGAGGAGAAAACGACCTCAGCCATCAGGTGGATACCGATCCATCTCCATAAGTGCCTCTCACATTAATGGTGCTGTCCAAAACCCTAAGTGCCACTTGTGGGGTGAGGCGTGGAGGGGCTGTGGGTGGGGTGTGGCGCTGGGGGAGCTGGCTCTGCCAGCCCCGTGCCCCCCACATCACCCTGGGGTGGCTGGAGAAGGGCTGGCCATGAGGAGCAGCTCGTGGGGCTCGGGGTTGTTCTCCCCACAGCTCCTGAGCAGCCCTTGGGCTCAGGAATTCACGGGGAGTGGGAGCATTCCCACGTTTTCAGAGCACAGGAGTGATGTGAGGCCACCATCTCCATGGAGGGGTTGGAGACAGCAGTGGGAAGGTGGGGAGGCTGCCAAAGGAATCTGTTGTGGAAGCGTGAAACCTTCAGATGTGAATTTTCTTCTCCCTCATGTCCCTGTCCCCCAGTCAGGGATGTGTCCCCTTCTCTTCAGACCCGTGTATCTCACCTTAAACAACACAACACAGCTGACAATATGTGAAATTAAAACCCCTGAAGGACAGACATCAATGCCTCACTCTGCACTTGAAGTCACCCAAGGCATTTGTGTTTGGTCACGGCCACCAAATTAATAAAAAAAATAACAAAACAACAAAGATGCTGAGAAGGCCTGGCTTTGTAAATCAGTTCAGGAACCAAAATTAAAGCTGTTTTGGTTTACCTCCTCCATACGAGGAGTACTGACACATTTTGAATGTTCATTCACTTCCTTCTTCTTCATTGTGTTTATTGCTGGCTGTGGAGGGAATGCACATGGATTTGTTTCCATAATGATTTCATGGAGAGGTCAAACCCCACTGAATCCAGATAAGTGCAGGAGCCAGCAGGGTCCTTCCAAGCATTGAAAAAGACTTGGCACTGCTGCCTTCTGCACTGTGGGAAGGTCAGTGCGAGATGTTACCAGTGCCTATTAGGCTGAGCATAACTGGGGCTGGAAAACGTGTGGGGAGAGAAAGTAAGTCTAGAAATACTCTTGCTAGGGCTAAATTCTGCTCCTAATTATACCTTCAGTTCTGCTCTACTGACACGATTTTGACACAGGGTAACGTGTTCATAACAACTTGATTCTCATTTTTCAGTAGATAACAATGTTTATGTGCTAAATCTTGCCCAGCACAATATTTAAAACAGCCTTAAAGCCAACCAGTTGGGATAGAACAGCAACAGCTGTTTGGTACAGTAACCAATGGACAGAATTATTTACTTGTATCCAAATAAAATTTCAGTGGGGATGAGAAAGCAGTTGAACCAGACAGCCTGGAAATATTCCTTTGGTTTTGTTTTGTTCCCTTTTGTTTTTCCTCTGGATTTTGCATCGAGGATAATGCCATCACACTCAGTAGTAAAATTCCTGCTGGCCCTGTGGAAGCCAAAGTTTCACCTCATTCCTGCAAACTGCGTCACACAGAGGTTTTGGTAGGGTGAGCTCACCCTTAGAAACCACTCTGGGCCCTGCTGCTCATTCCTGGGATTTTCACCCTGCATCCAAGGTTGTTCAGGGAGCACAGGGCTCTTCCCTGGTCCCCCCCACGGCACTAATGCCTGGTGAGGGAGGTGAGCAGCAATAGTCATGGACAGTAAGTCCCGACTTGGTTCTGTGCTTCCCGTTCCACTTGAATTCAACCATTAAATCTGAACTTCCAGTTCAAATTAAATATGTCATGACCAATGTCAGATATATGGACAACTTCAGAGTGGAATAACCCAAGGCAATCTGCTCTGATCGTATCATGCCTTAAGTCTCGGACTAAATCCAGGGGGAATTTAATAAAATAGCTCAGTCAAGCATTGATCTTTCCTGATGGTTTTTTTCTTCTTTTCTAATGGTCTTCTCACACACATTGCCCTCACTTCCCTCTTGGAAAACAACACAGTATCATAGAGGAATAATCCAAAATATTTCAGCACTGCAGCTATTGTACCTTTGCTATTGACCTCCTTTCCAATCTCTCATTTGATGACAGTGGTGGAGGATGACAGAATTAAATGATTTTGTTTCTCTCGCTCTCTGCCAATGTTACATTTGGTACATAAAGTCAGTGAACTATTGTAAAATGGGATGATAGTGCTGCAGGAAAAACTGCCTGGTGCTTCACTGTGCTCCAGAGCATTTGTAAGCAGAGCCTGGACATCCTTTGAGAGGGTATTGTACAGCTCCCTTTGTCCATCCCTGGAACTGCGGTGGAAAACCCAGCTCAGCACATCCTGAAAATTCAAGAGATTGAGGGGTCCAGCTGGAGAGGAAGAACTGGTGGTGCACCACAGGTTTGCAAGCAGGGGACAAGGGAACAGCCTTGGGATTCAAGTCCTGTGGATGCTCAGAGAATGGGACATTAGCATGTAAGAGACTCCTAAAAATATTATGGTTTATGCCCCTTTTAGGATATAATATTATATCTAGGTGGAAAATATAAATGCATGTAGTTCATAAGTTCATGCAATGATAGGACAAGGGGAAGGGCCTTGACTGAAGCAGGCTGGGTTTTGATCAGAGATTAGGAAGAAATTCTTCTCCGTGAGGGTGCCCAGAGAAGCTGTGGCTGCCCCTGGATCCCTGGAAATGTCCAAGGCCAGGCTGGATGGGGCTTGGAGCAGCCTGGGATAGTGGAAAGTGTCACTGCCATGGCAGGGGTGGAATGGGATGGTCATTATTCAATCCATGATTCTCTCTCACAGTATCTGGCAGACTATAATCTATCCCAGTCTTACAAAACATTCAGTTTTACTCATCAGCCTCTGATATTTAATATAGAATCCAACAATCAACCTTGTTTAGGTGGAGCAAAAATTGAAGTTAACAGTAGAGTGAAAATTCCTGAGGAGTGCTGCCAGTTCTGGTGCAGTTCATGAGCTGCTCTCCTTCCTCACTTCTCTCCCCATTATCTGGCTTTGAAAAAATATTTTTTTTTAGTGCTATGCTAAAGGACAGCATCAAGGTGTTGTTACCTCTGGACTACCCAGGTGTTCCCAGGGAGGAGCAGAAGGACAGAGCTGGGTTTGGGACCAGGGCACAGTTGGCTGACAGTGAAGGTCTTTACTGGAAACCCACTGCAGAGACAGTGGCAAAATCGTGTCCCGCTGCACTGATGGCTGAGCTTAACATTTACATAACATCCAGGAAAGAGAACGCTGCACTGTATGACTTTGCTTTAAAAATGAGTCCTTGGGTAAGATCCCTCTCCGATTTGAAACCCTTCCAGGATTTGGAAGAGTTTCAAATGAAATTAAAAGAAAAACAAAGCTCAGGCTCCTGAGATTGCTCCACTACACACTGACGAGTGAGTGTGAGGGTATGTTTTGTCTCTAAAGAAAATAGCAAAGCCTGTAGCAGTCAAGAGAGTTTATGAGCATGAACATAATTTTGAATAGCCCTAGCTCTGGTTTGCCATGACCTCTGCAACTCAGCTCTGAAGAAAAAGGTAAAAAAAAATTCCCTTAATGCCAGCTATACACCAGAAAGGACACTTAAACTCAGCAGATCTGAAAATCTCAGGCATGTCTTGTTTGTCATGATTGATCTTTTAATTTTATTTTATTAATTATAAAATAGAACTTTTTCTCAGGAATCTAAGAAAATGCCCCTCCTCTCCCAAAAGATGCAATGCATGCACTCATCAGAAAACACAGGCAGATAAAATATAAGAAGTCTTTTATTCAGCATTTGAAAGCTTTTCTTTTTTTCATTTCCCTCTAAATTTTAACTCTTAATTTGAACTCCAACGTGTCTTCCCTTGCTGGGAAGTGGTTAATGCACAGACTTTGTGTTTTCACAAAGACAAAATGCTCCTGCTCTGTCTCAGAGCTCTCCTCACCACCTGACCAGGCAGCACAGGCTTTGTCCTGCCCATGCACCTGGTATGGTCAGAGGAGTTAGGAAGAGGAAGGGAATGATCATTTTGGGGTATGGATGGCCTGTGTGCCCCTGGCCATGCCCTGTTCCACCTCAGCCACCATCCTACTCATGCGTGTGTTTTCTCTCCCTCTCACTCATCCCACTGAGGGGGCTGTGGGCTCCAAAGAGCCCAGCAGAGACACCTCTTCTGCCTGTGCTGACCCACTCTGGTTGTCACTTTGCTTAATTTGCACAGCAGGAGATTGATTTAAAATTTCAAACCCTGAAAGTTTAGCATTTTTACTGTCTCTTCTCTCCAAATATTGACCTTAAATCATTGAATCATAGAATTATTTTGGCTGGGAAAAAAATCCCTAAGATCACTGAGTCCAACTCTTCCCCAGCACTGCCAAGGCCACCACTGCCCCAAATGCCACATCCACATGGATTTTAAATCTCTTCAGGAACGGGGACTCCAGCACTGCTTCGGACAAATGTGCCAGGGCTGGACAACCTTTTCCATGAAGAAATTTTCCCCAAATCCAATCTGAACCTCCCCTGCTGTAACTTGAGACCATTTCCTCTTATCCTATTACTCCTCAGGTCCATCTCCAAAACGTGTGGGATGATCTGCCAGGGACCTGTCAACCAACACATGCTGTGCATCAGCTCTCTGTGGTCCACAGGCTCCTGGATGAGATTCCATCAGTCCCTATTCCAGCAAAGTCACTCCCAGGCAGCCAAGGCCAATTGCACCGTGGAGAGATGGAGACACCCACACGCCTTGTGTTAACTCTGAACCTTCTCAGGAAAACTGGGAATATTTCAGCAGTGGTTCAACGTGCACCCAGATGCACATGTAAGTGTGACAGTGAAAAGTTTTACCATTATTGTGTGTTTAAAATGCTGGGAGAGTGTGAAAATCCTCCAGAATGATCGGTTCAACCAAGTGATTTTTTTTTTTTCCTGGCTGTTGGAGCCCTTTTTGCATTTGCTCACATCCTGCACTGGTAATAGCAGCAAAGCCAGGATGTTTAGCAGCTACTTCAGAAGGACTGAGATTTACCTACAGAGAGATGGGAGGAACTTTCTGTTTTCTGTGTTAAAAAGCACCATAAACTCTCAAAGACATCAGTTTGTGTTAGTGGGGGATGTGGCTCATCAGCAGGTGAACAAGAGCAGGAAAGGACAGACATTGTCTAACACATTGAGAAAAGGGTCCTGTTGCTGAGGACAGCAGTAAAAGGAGAAAAAACCCACAAGTGTGGAGGAGATTTTGTCTTTTTTGAGTGCCTGGACTTAATGGATTTTTCTGGCTGAGCTGTGTAGAACAAAAACCAGCACGGCACTTCCCGTCTCTGCTCCCCGCACTTCTCCGGGGCTGCTCATGTCGTAAATCACTCACAACTTCACTAAGGTGATTCTAACACAGTCAATCTATGTCTTTAGCACAAAATCAAGTGAGGGGAGAAAAAAAAAAAATTAAAACATGTCTATCCCATCTTCCTGAGCCAGCTTTTCTATCTCAGTAAGCAAATTGTGATGTCCAAGCCCATGTAGGAGCCAGTTAGAAATGCCAGCAGTATATTTAATTTCAGTGTACGTGCCAGGAAGTCCAAGGTTTCTTGTTCTCTCCTCAACATCCCACTTGGCTGAAGTTTTGTCCACCAACTTCCTTCCTCTTCCTTTCTGGGCTCTGTTTTGTTTCATCCCTGTTCCTCTTCTCCTGCCCTGTGCCTGGATGTTGGCTCTGGGCTTCTCCCCCAGCATCCCGTGAGCCCTTCAAAAACCTTTCCATGGGCAAACTGGTCTTTAGAGCAGCATTTGCCATGGCATTTTTGCTGCTCCTAATCCACTGCAGCACTGCAAAAATGTGCTCAATGTCGTGTTTGCTCCTAGTCTTCCTCAAAATTCCCTGGTGAGCTGTGCTGGGTGTACTGGGAATTGTGGTTCTCTGACAGTAAATAGTTTATTGCCTTCCAAAGATGCTTCTGGTTATTTTGTTCATGTGTGTTTTTATATGTACATAAGAACATGCACACACACACATTTGTATAAAGTTCTCCCTCCTTTCCAAATATTATTTTCGTGAAACCATAGAACCATTAAGGTTGTAAGAGTTGGATTGAAAACCACCTTTTCACCCAGATCAGAGCACTGTGTCACATCCAGTCACTCCTTAAAAAACTCCAGGGATGGGGACTCCACCACCTCTGCCCTGGGCAGTCCCTTCCAAGGCCTGAGCACCTTTTCCATGGGGAAATTCCTGCTGCTGCCCACCCTGAGCCTCCCCTGTTCCAGCCTGAGGCCGTTCCTTCTCCTCCTGTCCCTGTTCCCTGGGAGCAGAGCCCAAATCCCCCCCGGCTGTCCCCTCCTGGCAGGGAGTTGTGCAGAGCCACAAGGTCCCCCCTGAGCCTCCTTTGCTCCAGGCTCAGCCCCTTCCCAGCTCCCTCAGCCACTCATGCTTCTTCCTCCAACAAAGAGTTAAAAAATCCCTTAAATTTAGGACCTCTTGTGCCTCATTTCACATGTGCCAGCAGCTGAATGCAGTTGAAACAAGTCCTAGCACTGACTTCCACAATCTTGGAACAAGTGCAGTGCCAGTGTTCCCTGTGATTAGATGGGACACTGGGTGATGGGCTTGTCCTGTTTGCAAACTGCTTTTCAAATATCATTTAAGCAGGTTTCAATATGTGTTGTTCAATCTGAAGTGTAAAAGTACCAACAGTAGTGAATTATTTGAGAAAAGAGATTAAGAATGGCAAGTGGGACATATGTTACTGAGAAATGGAGGAGAAGGGTTTTTACTTTTTGGAAAATCTTCCAAAAAAGAGCTGAGCAAGAACTCGCCAGATTTGGCATTTCAAGACAAAGCTGATTTGAGCTGAGTTCAGAAAAAGGTCTCAGTGTCAAATGTTTTCAACCTTTTTGCATTAAACGAACTGAAATTCAGCCAAACCAGATTCCTCAGATTTGGGGAAAAAAGATTCCCTCCCAAACCCAGGAGAAGCAGGCCAAGTTTCATCCTGACAGGAACGTTTTTGCCAAAGCTATAAAAGCTGAAGTGAAAGTAATGATGCTTTATCTGGCATTTATAAGGCACTTTCATCCCAAAAGTTCCTAAAGCACATTACATGTAGCAGGCTGGATTCCCCAGTCCTGAGTCAGATGTTGTTCATGCACATTCTGATTAAAATATAGGGAATTTGAGAGGGCAGGCCTGAAGATCCCAAGCAAGATCCCTTTCCATGTCCCATGGTGGGAATTCAATGTCCTAGACTGGGACCTTGGCTTTGCTGGAGATTCAGACCAGCAAATCCCAGCTGGAGAGAGGTGCTGCCCCTCAGCAAACCAGTTGTGGTCCCAAACTGGGTTGAGTGGCTCAGTTGCACTTCCTCTGCCACAAACGTGGATTTTTACCTGAACTCAAGGCTTAAAACTTTCACTACTCCATGACTCTTTTCCAAGATTTCTCTTGCCTTTAAAATAATTCTGTTTTCTGCATCAGTGCCTCCCCTAATTCTATGTATATATGTATTTCCCATAGATGGCACTGGAATTTCATGTTTTCTTCGTTATGTTTTTTGTCCAGATTTTCCCTGTTTGGGGTGGCCAGGTTTATTTTCCCTATATTTAATTATTAGGTTTTTTATCTTCATTATTTTGAGTTGGTTTTTTTTTTCTTGCTCTGGGTAATCTTGCAGAGTTCTCAGTACAAAAATTCTTTAAAAAAAAGATTAAAAAGTGGGTTTTTTTCCCATTTTCTCCTAGATTTGCTTATAATTTGCATATTTGATTCAAGAAACTGCTTTTACCAAATTCTGTGAGCAGAAGATATGGGCATTTTAAAGGTGGCTGTGTATCCTCAAGTGTGAAAAGTGGGTGGGAGATGGGCACAGCATCCATGGTGCCTGATCTTCTCCCTCTCCTGCTTTGGGTTCACTCCTCACTATTGACTAAGGCTAGAACAGGGCAAACCGATTCCCTGCATCCCCATTAAACTGAGAATATCCACTTAAGTAATAAGATTTTAATTACTCAAGTCAGAATTTCATATTAAGCTCTAATCTGATACATTACTAGCCTAAATTAATGTCAAAAGGTGTCCGTACAGAGACTTTCATTCATTTAATGATGGTTAGTTTGGGGCCTAAAAAAATTATTTGCAAAAAACTCTCCAGCCCGCTGCAGAAATGACATTTCCAATGCTAATGGACTTTTGATTTCCAATTAGTCCTCGCCTCACTTTGATCAGGAGCCGATTTACTGCGAGCACTGGAACAAAAGGGTGTTGGGAAGACGTATCCTTGGATCATTTTTGCGGTGTGTTGACAGGAATGTGTGTGCAAGGAGTCATTTAATAACCTCGTAACTGGGGCGGGACACGGGGACCAGATGCTTGGCTCTGTGCCTCCCTCACGGCCTCCAGAAAACCCTCCAAGAAGGACAAGATGAGCTTTTTGTCCAACCCCAAATGCGCCAACGCTCAGACCGCTCTTCTCTCTTCTTGGAGCTGTTGTCCTCAAAATTCCACCCTAGGAATTCTTGTAATTAAAAACACTGATTCACACAGACTCATGGAGCATCCTGAGCTGGAAGGGACCCACAAGGATTGAGTCCAGCTCCTGGCCCTGCACAGACACCCCGAAAATCCCACTGAGAGCTTTGTCCAAGCTCTCCTGGAGCTCTGGCAGCCCCGGGGCCGTGCCCATTCCCTGGGGAGCCTGGGCAGTGCCAGCACCCTGTGGGGGAAGAACCTTTCCCTGAGATCCAACCTAAACCTCCCTGAGATCCAACCTAAACCTTCCTGGCACAGCTCCAGTCATCCCCTCAGTCCTGCCCTCCCTTTATTATTTAAACCTCCCAGAGCTGCCCCTCTGCTTCCCCTCCTGAAGAAGTTTCCCCTCATTTTTTTTTATTTTTATTTTTTATTTCTTCTTTGTCTTTGCTTAGACTCTTCAGCCATTCTACAGAAGCCAAGCCCAGCACTTTAGATGGTATTTTATGAACTAAAATGAACCTTTCCCCAGTTTTAACCCCCCGAAGCCTCTTAACACCTTGTAACCACAGGTCCACACAGAATTAACTACAAAATCCCCAGAAAGGGTTAATCCTTGCTGGCAGTTTGGCCATATTAGAACAATTACAGTGATTCATTGTCTATGTCTAATGGCATAATCTGATTGTAAAGACAGCAGAGTGGGCGTTGGAAAATATACAGCAGCCCACTCTAGTCAGTGTGAGGCATAACAGGAAATGATTGTGGGTGTTAACCGTGTCACAAATGCTTGGATTAAATGCTGACTCCACACCAAAAAGCCAAATAAAGATATGGGAAAGGGCCCGTATATGTTTCAATAACAATTAGGAAAGTATCTAATATTGGTTTTAGCAACAGAAAGGAAAAGTTGGAGTGAAAAACCAAGCACAGGTGATTCTACTTAAAGCTGTATTTACTATCTTCCTCATGTGTGAGCCAATAAGGAAAACTGTTAGGAATAATTTCATTCAGAAAGAAGGTATTTTATATTGAAATAAATAGGAAATATAACTCCTGATTATGATATTGTCATTAAGGTACTTATTTTCAATTAAGAATTTTTATTAGCTCTCATCAAGTTGAGTAATGAAAGTGCTGTAAAATATACTTCCTTTCCCACCCAGTCTGCTCCCTCCTGGCCCTTCAGGAAAGGAAGGGAGAAAAAGAGAAGGAAAGGAAAGGAAAGGAAAGGAAAGGAAAGGAAAGGAAAGGAAAGGAAAGGATGAAAGAAATTAAAATTTATCAATGTTCTGAGCTTTTTGCCTTCTGCCCCATCCACTGGTCAGGTTTCAGCCCTGGCCTGTGGTGCCAGCCCCTGATGGACACCTTGTTCCTTCTCCTTCCCTTGTCCCAGGGGAAGGGCTGGCCCCTGAGCTCACATTTTGTTGATGTCTCCATGGCCAGGCTCCCTCCCAAACCCTCTCCAGAGGCAGCCATCCCACTCCCCAGAGAGAAAAGGGTCTGGGTTTGGACTGACCAGTCCAATATTTATTAAAATAGGCACATTTGTTAACTTTTTAAATATATTTTTAACAGTTCTGGCCTCTTGGAGGAGCTAATGCAAAGCAAACACTTTTTTGTTTACTTGTATTTTTTTAGGTAAAGCTTTAAAATCACAATAAAACCATTTTAATTGTAAATATATTTGCAGCTGCATTTTATCAAATAATCATACCCAAAATTCTGGTTTATGAAGTTATGATGATTTAAATGGTTCTTCCTCTCTCTTTCTCTCTCTCTCCTTTTTCACACAAATTCTCTGGAGGATCTAAAAATAAGCCTCTAGCTATACAAGTCAGTGCTCCAGGTTTATCCCAGAGACTAAGCAGTATTTCACCAAATACCTTTATTATTTTCTGGGGTTCCTCTGCATTGTGTGAAACCTCCAAGGTTATTTGAGATCAGACGTGGAAGGAAAATGGACACATTTGAGGCACGAGCTGGGAGGAGGAGTTTTTCAGAAGCTGTGCAGGATAAATTAAAAACATGAATTTCTGTTTTCCTGGTGCTTGGGTTACGCTTTCAGAGACTTTTGTTTACTCCTTATTAATCTAAAAAATATCTGTAATGAAGGTAATGTGAAGGTAACCAGACATATGTGAAATTCTGTGTCTTGCCTCTTGAAAAAACATCTTTAGAATCAAATCCATGAACTTTAATATTTCATAGGTAAGGGTTTGATTCTATAGCATTAACTTTAATGGAAGGGAAATCACTTATTTCAGCAGGGTTAACACCATAAAGAGTAGGGTTGGTTTAACCACAACTTTGTAAGATAACAGCATTTTTAGATTTTTTTTTTTTTTTTTTTACTTTCTCTGACAAAATTTGAATATCCACTCCTTGGGTAAACATTTAGATAGCACCATGTAGTGCTGAGGCAAGGGGAGAAGATCAAGAGGTTGATGGAACCCCAAATGTTCCTTGTAGAGCTCCTTGAAATATTTCCCCACTGTCCAAATACAGCTTTGTGTGCAGGTTGACTTTATTCCTTACAAGAACAGAATCCTGGAATGCTTTGGGTTGGAAGGGACCTTAAAACTCACCCAGTTCCAAACCCCTGTGCCAGTGATGCCTTGGGAAGGCTGACCTGGAGCAGAGACTGGACAGAGGTAGAGAATAAAGTAGATATTAATTAAAAGGCCTCCAGGGTACACCTTGGGCAGGACAAGAGCCTGGCCAGGGCTACAGCCAAGGTGGACCCAAAATGGTCACAAAATGGTCACAAAATGGACACAAAAGGGTCACAAAATGGACAAACAGTCATCAGATCTCACATTTTGATCAGTTCTGGTCCATTTGCACATTGGGGTTGAATTGCCCAGTTCCAGCTCCAGGCTGTGAGGTCCCATCCTGCTTGTCCCTCCCTCCAGCCACCCTTGTTTGTGCTGCTGGGCTGAAAGTTGTCCTTGGTGTGCAGCAGGAACAGGATTTGTTTTGTGTCCCTGCTCTGTGCAGAGCTGAGTGACACTGACTGTGAGCTCAGAGCTGCACCCCTGGGCAGCACAGAGTCTGAAATACAGGGAAGATAAAGCTTAAGGTATCACCAGGGACATTTTCCACTATCCCAAGTTGCTCCAGCCTGGCCTTGGGCACTGCCAGGGATCCAGGGGCAGCCACAGCTGCTCTGGGCACCCTGTGCCAGGGCCTGCCCACCCTCACAGGGGACAATTCCTGCCCAATAGCCCACCTAGGCCTACACTCTTTTCTTTTAAACCATTCCCCCTTGTCCCATCATCAAAACCAGGAATATCCACGTGCACAGCAGAGTAGGGCTGAGGATATCAAGAGAAGACACAGCATCAGCTCACAGAGGCACAAACCCAGGGCCTTCCCAGCTCATGGAACCTCCCCTGCAGTTTTCCAGAACGATCTGCGGCCGTGGGTCTGGGCCTGGCCCCAGGAGGGGCTGTGGGGACACAGGGCCCAGGCGCTGCCCTGTCCCAGCTCCCAGGACACAGAGCAGCCCCTCGAACACTGCCTGGAAGAACTAAAACTCTTTTATGGCAGGAAGAATCAAGCAGGATTTCACAGTCACTTGTCTTTGCAGTAACCAGGTTCTCACTTCCCCCAGCACCCCCCAGGGGCCACGGCTACTTCAGGTGCACTCCTCTGTTTATGGCCCTGCAGCAGGATCAGTTTTCCCTAAATCCCCTAATTCTGGCTGCTGGGGTGGATTTGCCCAGCGAAGGGTGACTGAGGATGGCTTTCTGATTAGGCTAATTAGCTCATTTGTGTTTTGCCCCCTCTCTCTGCCTCCTGTTGAAGCCCCAGGGTCAGGCTGGATGTTTGGGGCTGGTGTCCATCCCTGCTCAAAGGAGCTTCTTCCTTGCTCTGCTTCCCATTCCCAAACAAGTGATGGCACAGGTGGCACCTGCTACCTTTTTGTGCCTTTGTTCCAAAATTCTCTTTAGAATTGTGGACTGGAGCAGCTGAGGGAGCTGGGAAGGGGCTGAGCCTGGAGAAAAAGAGGCTCAGGGGGGACCTTGTGGCTCTGCACAACTCCCTGACAGGGAACAAGGACAGGAGGAGAGGGAACGGCCTCAGGCTGGAACAGGGGAGGTTTAGTTTGGATATTTGGGAAAATTCCTTCATGGAAAGGTTTGCCCAGCCCTGGCCCAGCTGCCCAGGGAAGTTTGGAGCCCCCATCCCTGGAGGAATTTAAAATCCATGTGTATGTGGCACTTGGGGACATGGGACAATGGTGGAATTGCTGGGGAACAGTTGAACTTGATGATCTGAGAAGGTCTTTACTTAAACAATTCTGGGATTCCATCCTGGTGTTTCCTAAGCTGAGTTCAGGGTTGGAACCAGCACTGAACCTGTGGCCTCAGTCCACCACAGCTCTGCCATGAGGAATATTTATCTTTTCCATACCTGTGAATCACCTGAGGAAAAAAAATCACAGAAACTGACTTCAAAACTCCCCAAACCATTTTAATATCGAAAACCAGTCGTGCAAATTTTGCTTTTCCTGCATGGCTCTGCTTACAACACAGTAAGACACTTTCTCTGTCTTAAATCCTCCAAATTCCAGCAAATAGCATTAAAAAAGGGCTGGTACAATGGAATGAGGCTGTGTTTTGTAAATGAGCGTGCACAGCCCTTACGTGATTTACTTTATACCTACAGTAAATTTTCTTGCAGGAGATTTTTATGGTGCCTGGTTGAATCGTGAATGTTCAGTCAAACCTTCCTCCAGCCGAGGCAAATAGAAGCCAGATCTGCAGAGAGAAAGTAACAAGGAGTTTTTGTTAATGTGTATTCCTGCCCCGAGTAAGGGAACAGTAATTCTACCCTAATGAAAATTAAATTTACTACCTTTTGTTTGTAGTTGTATCTTAAAAAAACCCAAAGGTGCACACCCTTGTTAATCACCATGAACAGCTCTCTTCAACCAGCAGAATGACAAAAGAGCACTAAAATGCTCTGGCCAGATTCCAGGTGGTTTTGTTTTGGGTTTTTGTGTTGTTTTTTTTTCCCTGGACTTTCCAAAGAAAATTCACATAACATGCTTTTTCCCCATGTTTTTCCATGATTCATAAACCCGCTTTTATCCAGTCCATGAAAGGACCTCTCTCCATTATGTAGACCAGAGCTGACACATTTATGTGCAAAATTGCTGGAGCATTTACACCACTATTCATCAAGGCAGTGTCTGTGCTCCAGGAATATTCCAATCACCTGGCACAATCAGTTTCACACACATTCACAAATTCTTGGAAGACGGAGTTGTTGTAACACATAACAAAACATAACAACCACTGTGCTACAGGGTCAGGCATCCAGAAAGCTGCTTTTGCTTCCTTAGCCCTGCAGAGGAATTCCAATTAACCAGTGCCACTATATTATTGATGTAATATTGAATAATAAGGGATCTGTGGAAAACTGAGAGTATCAATTGGTTCAGGAAATTGCTAATAAATACAGGTTTTATTCCCAAAATGACCAGCTGAAACCCAGGCTGTGCTGCTGGAAGTTGCACTTACCTGGCTGGTTGTATGTGGCCTGTAAAAGAGGAATATTATTTTTTTTTTTTTCTTTGTTATAAAATATTTTATCACCATCCCCTATTAGAAGTTTTCCAGAGAAGTGTCCAAGGCCAGGGTGGACAGGGCTTGGAGCAGCCTGGGATAGTGGGAGGTGTCCCTGCCCATCTTAGGAGGAGGAACTGGATGAGGTTTAAGGTCCCTTCCCACCCAAACCATCTGGGATTCTGTGATTCCAGGGCAGGGAGCTGCACACCCAGCTCATCAGGTGATAAAAAACCTGAATTATTCTGCAGCCTTGGGGTGGTCAGCTCCTCCCTGACAGGTGATGCTGTACCCCATGGGATATACCTTGGCCACCCTCAGATGGGATAAGATTTGGATTTTCTAAATGTAGGCGAGGCAGGTATTTAACTTTCAAAATCACCGTGGCTGTCAGGTGAAAAAAACATTTATTTCCATGTGGATTTTCACTGACTGTACTTGCAAAGATTTTAAAAAATTGCCTAAATAAGTATTTACATGATACTGTAACCCAGAATGGTTTCAAAGGAGCCTTTATGATCTGTCAGGTCAATAATCTGCATTTTTAAAAGTCCCTGAATACATATTTGCATGATCTGTATTTCAAAAGCTCTAGTAAATATGTATTTGCACAATAGACCATAACAATCTCTTTTAAGCCATCGTGGTCTATATATAGTGTTAATCCTCATATATTCCAAAGGAGTTTTATTTTCCAAAATAGCTTTTATTAACAAGATGTTCAGATGCTGCTGTTCTGAGGGCGATAGAAGGATGTAATCAAAAGGGATGAGGGCGGCTTTTCATGCAATTAAAAACTGATTTAAAAGTTAGGCCAGCAGTGGAAGGGAGCACTCGGGTCTCCCTTGCAGCCCACAGACTTTTCCTAGAAATCTCCTTCTTTTGTGGAAGAGAGAAATAGGACAGAAAGGCTTTGAGATGGAACACCAGGGCGACAAATTCAGGAACCCAAATGTTTTTACACCAGGATGTGCTTTCACAAATGTGCTGCCGTTTCCATGTTTCCCTGGAAAGGAAGATTGGAAATATCCTTTTCCTGAGGCACGGCTGGGTGTGAGAGGCTCATATCTGATGGTGTTCTCTGGCTGGCAGTGCCCAAGGCCAGGTTGGACACTGGGCTTGGGACAGTGGGAGGTGTCCCTGCCATGGCAGGGGTGGCACTGGGTGGGGTTTGAGGTCCCTCCCAACCCAGACAATTCCATTTCTCTGGGATATGATCAGGTCCGTGTCAGGATCAGGTGCAGCTTTCCTCCATTTCTTCACAGGGTTGGGCTGGGGGATCTCCAGAGGTTCCTTCCAGCTTTAACTATTCCTGATTCTGGCCGGACATAAATGACCAAATTCATCATTTTTAGTCACAGCTGAAAATGGACATCCAAGCTGAAAATGGGATCTGAGTTTTTTTAAAAGAAACCCACATGTATTAAAATTATGAATTCTTCATTCCAGCCAGCTCTGCTTTTCATGCATATGAGCCTCTTAAACACAAAGATTGGATTGGTTTAGTTACTTTTTAAACATTTAGATAATTTTAAAAATTTTATGCGTTGTCCTGGCTTCAAATTCTAAGAGATTTTTCTGTCACTGCGACAAGGCCTCAGTTTTCACTTTCAATGCATTGAATATGATAATTTATGTATAATTATGTTATCAGACACAGAGCAGAGGTGAATGTTGTTTTATCACTGCTAAGAGTATTATTGTGAAATTATCAATATCCTGGTTGTAACAACACCTGCCTTTAAATATCCAATCCTGGACTAACTCTGCCTTCTGGAACAATCAGAAATCATTAGATATATAAAATTATGGGGGTTTGATGACTTCAGTTGTCTTTGCTGTGAACAGACATTCCATTTCTCCAGCTACTTGCATTATTTGTTCATATTTTCATATTTCTGGAATTAACTTATCTTGGTGCCTCAGCCTCAGTCTGAGTGCTTCACTCCCAGCAGTGTGAAGACCACAACTTTTGGTTGTGGGATGGCAAAACCTGAATAAATAAACCTAAAAAAATAAACCTTCCAGAATAAACCTAAATAAACCTAAATAAATCCCCTGTCCCCAGATTTTGGCCACTCTGCCTCCACCCCAGCCAGGGTTTTCCTGCTCCTCCTCCTCTCCCGGGCATCTGGTGCAGGTAAGAGAAGGAGCCTGCACATATTGTTTCTGTTTGCAAAGGAAATACACCCTGCACTTTCCCTGAACATAAATTCAGCCAAAGTGGTATGGCATTAATCAGGTGCAGAATCTGGAAAAATCATACCGAGACTTTGTGTCTTATATTAAAAGCAGCAACTTAGGGCTGGTCAGTTTGTTTATTGAAAATGTTTTATTAACACTGTACCTTGCGGAAAGGGAAGAATAGGACAAAATGAGATTATTTCTCCATCCACATCCATGCTCAGATTTTCTGCATAAACAATTTGGAGCATGAACTGTAAAAATAAACAGGTTGGTGCTGGATCCTACACGGAGTGTAAGTCCCACACATCCTGGGGAATGGCAAAGCAGTGCTGGGTATTTCCAGACTTAGAAGGGTTCCTCACATAAATCTGAGTCAAAGATTAAACTCAAGCTTCCTGAAGCTCACCTGGCTTTCCCTGCAGGGCTGTGGAACAGCACCTTGGCTTCTCTGTGTTTGGGTTGGGATCACACGGAGTCGCAGGAGAAAATCCCACCTGGTCCAGCATCATCCCAGCCCTGAGCAGAGCAGAGGCAGCAGCCCCAAACACACACTCCTACAACATCCCTCATTTTCCCTGCACTGATAATTGCCCATTAACATAATGCAAACTGAAACCCCTTTCCTAATGCCAGAGCCCCGGTGCACAAAGCTTTCCTTGCTCCATTAAAAAGACAATTTTGCCCGTGCAGTAATGGAAAAACGTCAGATTCAAAGAGGAAAGTGGGTGCCTCTAAGTATTTCATATTTTAGAGGAATATGTTTTAAATGAAATACTGCCTGACAGATAAATTACTCAGGCTTTGCATAGGGGCCTGGCTGATTTAGTGCTACCAGCAGTGCAGATGGTTGGCGACAACTTTGTAGGTGCTTAAACATCTTAGTACACGAGTGCAATTCTTGCACTAATGCAAACCACTTGTGGAATGACCCCTCCTATGTAATGTTTTCCATTGAGAGAACTGATTTGGACTTCCAGGGGAAGAAAAAAAAAAGAAATGTAATATACAAATTACTCCAGGTAACCCAGAGCCTTTAAAAAGAAAAGAAATGCAGTAATATCTGCTCTCAGCAACCACGGTTTAATGAAAGCAGGAGTCTGAAATGGTCTTTCTAAGTTTCAGACTTACAACAGGTCCCTACTTATTAGCAGAGCGGTTGTACCAGCAATTTGTTTTTGTAATTATGTTCTTTGTGGTCTACACAGTTTTCAAATAGCGATGCTGAAAGGACAGCTGGAAATACTGCGAGTTGCTTACCTAATCCCCAGTGAGAATAAAAACAGATAACAGTAAATGAGACTGTGTGGGGGGAGCTAAATTAACAGGCAAAGCTGAGGGGTTTTTTTTAAAGACACAGCATACTTCAATGTATGCATTAAAAGATGGAGATGAAATGTATTAAATATCAGTAGGAATACTCGGCCCTTTGATGACTTGAACGAGGAGCAGAGCTCATTCCCTGGCTTAAAACACCCTGCTCCTGTACAAAGCAAATAATGAGCTTGACCACAAAATGTTGATATTTCCCATGGAAAAGGGAACACCGGTTGGTAATGGAGCAACACTGGTTCTCCTTCCCAAGCTTGTGTTTATTCTTCAAAGAAACTCCCAGATTCCTGTTTAAACGGGAATTTGACTGGGCTTCAAAGGCGGTCACTGCTCCAAGTAGCAGCGTTTTCCCTGGCACCAGGGAGCTGTGCTCACATCCTGGCTGGAGATGGGGAGGCTGTGCCCCAGGGAGACCTGCAAACGCTCCTTTTTAAAGGAACTCAGCCAGCTTCAGAAAATCTGCCAAATATGTGAGCTCCAGCTTGAGGCCTGCACAGCCACACGAGCAGGCATTGCTGGGGTGTCCCTCCTTTGGTTTTCCGAGCACAACCTCCCTGGTTTCACTTCAATTTGTCAGGATTGCCTTGGCACTTGCCATCAGTAGTAAAATCTCTTCAAAGCTCCGCTGTTGAAGGACAGAGGCCACCTGTAGCTGCACACTGTGGATGCACCTTCCCTCCACGAATCAAGGGCCACCAAGGCTTTGAAATTTGAGATTAACAAGGATTTTTACCTGCATTTGCGTAGCTAACAAGCCAGCCAGGCTACTGGCAGGTATCAATCAGCATTTCATTATGCCATTTTGCATTAGCCGAGGATGTGACCTGCACTATTCCCTCCTGCAAAGCAACAGCTCGGAGCTGTCATTTCCTTGAAGCTGTAAAGGTAAAGGCCTGATGGAGCAGGGAGCTGACATTTGCTCGGGGAAGCTCGCAGGAGCAGCGGGCAGCTCCCAGCCCCACGCCTGCCGTGGGAAGCCAACCCTCAGCACTCCTGAGTTTCTCTTCCTGACATCCCCTTTCTTCTTGCAGATTCCTCCCAGGTCTGGGAGGACACAAAATCCAAATGCACAGAGCTGAGCCAAGTGGAAATTCGTGTTTCACCAGAACCAGGGGCCGAGCGAGCTCCCCGCGTGTGCTCGGCTCAGCCTGGGTGCTCTGGGGTTGTGTGAGGAGAGCTGGGCTCACACAGATCCCAGGGCTGCACTGGAGGGAGGTCCAGATCCAGAACAAACTGAAATCAAAGGAAAGGCTGACCTTGGTTTGAGGAAAGGCCCTAAACAGGGCCACTAAGTGAATTATTTTCTGAATGTGTCCAAAAGATCAGTGAGAGGCCACCTTAGGAAATGATTCCTTGGAATTGTTCGGTGCCTCTCTGCAGGTCCAGGTATTTTGAGAAGCACCAACAGGACTTACTTGTGGTTTTATACCCCCAGGTTCCTCTAGCTGAGCCCATCCATTCCCCCTGATCCTGACAGTTCATGAATTGTCTACTACAATAAATAAAATCCCTCCACATCCCTAGAGATGGGGAGGGGAACGTTTGCTCCTGGGCTGTAAAATTTGGCTGTGTGGGAAGGGGTCTTCTGTGGGTTTTGTTTTTAGTATTGAGTGAGCCAATATAAAGTGTGGTGTATTTTCCTTAAGGACTTGGTCTCTGCATCCCAGGCCAGGTAAGAACAGAACAAGAGGGAAGTCACTTGGTTTTGTGCCTGGAGTGAGGCTTAAGCTGTTCAAGGCCAGAATAAACATGAAGGAAATGAAAAAAAAGCAAGAGGAGAGAGGTGCTGTGGTTTAGCAATGAGCAGAGCTTGGAAGAGGAGGCTCAGTTGCCTCCCCCTGGGAATGCCTGGGCTGCCATTCCTGCTGGCACTGCCCATCTTCCCAGCTCCAGGCAGAGCTGTATCCTCAGCCAATTTTCTTGTATTCCAGGGGTGCTCCATCACAGGTTGTTTCCAGCTCCATCCTGGTGCACTTTGCTGGGAGTAGCTGAGTGTTTCTGATCACCTCCACAAACCTGGAGCTGTTCCACCTCCTGGTCTGGCTCCAGGTGGCAGGATGAGGTTTTATAGAATTATGGAATCACAGACTGGTTTGGGTTGGAAAGGATCTTTAGGGAAAGGATCTCATGGCATTCCACCCCATGAGCAGGGACACCTTCCACTAACCCAGGCTGCTCCAAGCCCCACCCAGCCTGGTCTTTAATGTTTCCAGGGATGGGACATCCACAGCTTCTCTGGGCAATGTGTTCCAAAACCTGTTCCATGACTTCTCTGGGGAACCTGTTTGGTCTATACTACAAATGACTTTTAAATTGTGTTTTATTGTGACCACTTCCAGCCCTGAGCTTGTTTGCACTTTTAAAAAGATCACAGAATAAGCATAAATACAAGTCTTAAAATTAGCAAAAAGACAAAAATTAGTAAAACCCTAAAATTCCAATATTGATCGTATTGAGAACTGACTTGGGAGATGAAATTGCAATCATACACCTTATACCAGCAGGTATATGCAAAGCTATAGGTTATGTACAGTGATATAAAATCCCTCAAAGGCAGATTTATCTTGGATATTTAGTCCATTGAGCTGAACTATTAAGAACATTTCAGGGGGGGGAAAAAGAGTCAAAACACATCCTTTACTTCCTCTGAAGTGACGTCAGCAGAACAGCACAGTTGATAGTCAGAGAGGGTGGTAGCTCCACAAGAGAGGATGTCTGGATGTTCAAAGTGAAAAGGATTTTCAGGATTTCAGACTGATTTCTCATTTCCCCCTCATTTGCAGCTCCACCACAAAAGGGAGATGAGCAACAGAAACTGAAGTGCAGCAACTGCTGAAGTTTCACCTACAAACCCAAATAACCTTCACCTGGACACCAGCAGAATGTGCAGGAAAACCCTTTTACTGGCAGCTAATTTAAAAATTTGACCATATTTCTTATTTCTCTGCTGCAGCCTTCAGGCCATGATACTGTGAATTCACTACAAAATTTAAAATCACAGGGCTACAACAAACTGAAGGGGTGGGGGAGCTGCTAACATGTCACTGTGGAACATCCCCACAGCTCAGCTCCTGAAGTCCTTCAGTGGCTCCAGATCTGGGGAAACACCTGCCTAGACTGCTCAGAGTGCAGGCTGGAATTTGTGGGGAAAAGCAGACTCCAGCTCAGGTGTGATCCCCATCCAGGGGTTATCACAGAACCACAGAATGTCCTGAGCTGGAAGGGACCCCCAAAGATCACCCAGTCCAACTCCTGGCTCTGTACAGAACCACCCCAAGGATGCCACCCTGTGCCTGGGAACGTTGTCCAAACATTCTGATGCCTCTAGAAGGCTGACCTGGAACAGAGACTAGACAGAGCTAGAGAATAAAGTAGGTATTTATTGAAAAAGCCTCCAGGATTTACCTTGAGCAAGACAAGAGCCTGACCAAGGCTGCACCCAGAGTGGACCAAGAATGAACAGAAAATAAAATGGCCCCCTGGTCATGAGATGTTACATTTTTATAAGTTTTGGTCCATTTGCACATTGGGGTTGAATTGTCCAATTCCAGCTCCAGGCTGTGAGGTCCCATCCTGCTTGTCCCTCCCTCCAGCCACCCTTGTTTGTGCTGCTGGGCTGAGAGTTGTCCTTGGTGTGCAGCAGGAACAGGATTTGTTTTGTGTCCCTGTTCTGTGAAGAGAGCTTACTAGCACTTCATATGAGGCTCAGAATTACATCCCTATGCAGCACAGAATCTAAAAATATGAAAGCTAAAACTTAAGGCATCATTTCCTTGAGCTCTGGCAGGGTTTATGTCATGACCACTGCCCTGGGGTGACTGTTCCGTGCCCGACCTTCCTCAGTGGGATGAACCTTTTGCTAATCTTTGGGCTAACATAGAGTATCTCTATAAAAATCCTTTAAACAGCCTTGAGCAGGAGCAGTTTGCATGGCTGAGCTGTGGGGTGAGCCCGGAGGGGGCTCAGCACCCTCCACCCCCTGCCTGGATGGGATCCTGGAGAGCCGGAGCCGTGGCCGGGCTGTGCTCAGCATCCCTCCCTACAAATCCTCCCGGTGCTGGCAATCCCCGAGCCCTGTCCCGATCCAGGGATCCCTCAGCATCCCTCCCTACAAATCCCCGGGGTGCTGGCAATCCCTGAGCCCTGTCCCGAGCCGGGGCTGCCACCCCGACCGAATTAAAGAGCTCAGATTTACAAGGAGGATAAAGCCGCAGCATCCCCCGGGGGCAGCGCCTGCTGCCACCTCGGAAAGAGCTCGGGGACAGGGACCAGCTCTGCAGCTGGATGCTGCAGGGGAAGGGGGGCTGGTGCCGGCGGAGGAATCGCTGCTTTTCCCGGCAGAAGGAATGTGCCATTGCCCCCGAACGCAGCCGAGCTGGCGAGCGCGGTGCGGGTGCGTGTGCCAGCTCTGCGGGGCTGCGCCCGCTCCCGATCCATCTGCGGGTGCAGCCCGTGCCAGCGGCTGGGCAGGGTGGGCCATGACAGGGAAAAGTCCACAGCATGATTAAAAATAAAATAAAATAAAATAAAAATTAAAAAGCTAAAAATCGTGGTTTGCTTTGCTACTCGGATTTTTCCCCTCTTCTGTTTAAAATTCCCTGGTGGGTTTAATCAAACTCACGAGCTTGGTCAGTTTTGGGATTTTTTTGGGGAGGAGGGAAAACACTCAATTTTTTTATTATTATTATTGTTATCAATATTTTGGCTTTTAAAACCAAAGGAAAAGAATGGCAGCTTTGCCAAGCGGGTTTTCCCAAGTTCTCATAGCTCTCCATTATGTGGCTCTGTGACTGGAGCAGGCTCCAAGCCTGACTTTCAAACGACCTGGAAAGGGTCCTAAACCAATGTGGCTGCAGGCAAGTGAGAGCTCAGCTCAGTGGATGCTGCAGTGCCGGAGGAGACAGACAGGAATCCCAAATTGTGAAATCTGCCTCACCTCCAAAAGGCAAAAAAACCCCCTCACAGGCTCCAGGCTCGTAGTTTTAAAGGTATTTAGTGACGTTGTTTTCCTGGAGATGTCTGGGTAAGGCTCAGCTTAAAGCTCTTTCAAAAATAATAACAATAAAAAAATATATAAAAAAAAGTGAAGTTATTCTATCATCTTGTTATCTCTGTGGGAAAAAAAGAAATGGTAAATACATGACAACAATTGCTTTTTACCTTTCCATCAGTCCAAATATTGAATCTCGCCCTGGCTGAGTCCCAGATGGTGAAGCATTTAACTTCATTTTCTAACCTCTTTTGGGGCTCCGTTTAATTTATTAAGAGGTGACTCTCAGGACAGATCACGGGACACGTGAGTGTAAATTGAAGCCGGTGTGTCTGTGATTTACTAACTGGGTGACTCGAAAGCTCCGAGGTGGTGGTTCTGCAGCACTGGGGCTGTGAGTGTGTGCTGGGGGCCTGGGGAGAGGGCAGGGAGAGAGGCACAAACCTCCAGGATTTCCTTGCCCACCGTGGTGTCACATCTCAGGCCTTCTTGCTGCCTCTCCCCTGAGCTGTGCAAGCAGCGAGCTCGGATTTCACAGATTTCCTTCCACGGCCTCAGCCCTGGCCTGGAAGGGAATGCCTTGGTCATCGCTCTGATGAGCACCTTCAGCTCCTCCACATCTAAGTCAAGCTGTATTCCCACTTTTTCTTCTCCTGCTGCAAGAATTCACCATCTTTCCTGGTCCTGCTGCTGCCTGTTGAGCTGAGTGTGCGCCAGAGCTGGAAATCAGCAACAAATCCTTGTTTCCCAGGCTTTTCACACTCCTTTAAGTGTTTCTCCTTCCAGGGCACTGCACCATCCCCTGTTGCTGTCCCATCACAGGCTCACCTGCTCCTCGTGGTCGTGACAGCACCAGCCACACTGGTGGTCACTCTGCCACCTCCAAAATCCAGGGATTATGATGCACTCCATGGGAATAGAATCCCTTTAAGGAGTGACCACCAAACCCAGCGCTGCTGCAAGAGCATCACCTCCCCTTCACTGCGCCCAGCACAGCTCCGGGACAAAGCCTTCCAAGAGGAGATTGGGAACCTCCAGGCTGCTTCCCAGGTGAAGGAAGAGCGACCAGTGACCTGACTGCCAGTGAAAGGAGTGGGATGTGTGCCAGGGAGAGCTGGTGGAGGCGATGGAGCTGTTTTCTGCTCAGCCGCTGTTTTGTTGCAGCTCTTGGGACACTCCAGGACTGGGGTGATTAATTTATTATTATGTAAATTGCAGCTGTTGATCCCGTGTTTTACCCCATGTCAGGAAAAACAGCCACTCTCTGAGACTGGGAGTGGATGGGTTTTGGAGCTGGCAGCGCAGGAACATCCACCCAAGCTGGTGGCGTTGGCCAACAGGGGCTCAGCACGATGCCCACGGCACGGGGAAGGCGATGTGGAATTTGGCATTCGGAATTTGGGATATGGGCTGGATCTCCACAGCTGGGGGGAGCTGAAGAGCTGCTGGAAAGGGCTTTGGATTGAACAAGCCTCCTGCTCTGAGGCAGGGCAGGGGCTGTGGCAGGGGAGTGCCGGGACCCGGCCATATGTTTGAGGCCACTCATTATAAATTAGCCCCACTCCTGCCTCGCTGCCGTGCCCAGGCGTGTTTTATTAGGAACAGAGAGAAACTCCTGCTCTCGGCTCCGTGGGATGGGTTGGCTCCTGAGGCCTTCCCAGCAGCTCCCACAGGTAAACCCAACTCTCCCACCCTGGAGCAGCACCTTGATCTGGCATTTTGCAAGGCGGCCCCGTCGGTTTTCCCTGTCCACTGCTGATACTCGTTGTTTAAACCAATTACACAGACATTTAAGTCTCTTTCACATGCCAGCACATGGCCCTTGTAAGCCTTCAGGGTTGGGGGCAAGCAGGGGGGTGTTGGCTTTTGCAAGCAGTGTGTACATTAATTCCAACCTAAAGAGCTGCAGTAAATCACTTAATGCCTGAATCAAGTCAGTTGTTGTTGTTTTGGTGAATTGGGACCATATTGGGGACTATAATAACCTAATAATGGACAGTGCAGGCATAGACCACACTGTAATGTATATTGTAGGGAATATGGTAATAGTCTGAAATGGCAATTCTCCTAAATAAATAGCACATCAACTTACTTAAACCTAATCATAAATGGGACAAATTGGACCCATGTGCAAACAGAAACCTGAGCAGAACGCAGGAGTTAAAGAAGCCATTGTTTCCCAGGCTGACCCTGGGCAGAGAAAGCCTGTGTCGGGTTACATCTGTTAAAATGATTCTAATGCCAGCCCAGTATTTTAATTATAAATATATAAAACGTTTAATAAGAAGGCATTCTGGGCTTTCTAAGCCTTTAAAAACTGTATGTGGGCGGAGTGGGTAGAATGGTATTCCATGTGCCCCAGACAGAGTGCCAGCGTATAATGATTGAATGTTTTCCTGTAATAAATTGAAAAAATCTGGTTTGTAAGAATGGATCCAAATCACTTGGCATTAGAAAGGTAATTTGTTACCTAGCTTCCTCTTGGAAACAGCCTGCTTCCAAGTTTGCTGGAACTTAGTTTCTAGGGACTGTGATGTCCAAAAAGAGAAAGAAAGAGCAACCAGGATGCTCAGGGCTCTGATGTTAAAACACTCACACACGCTGTTTTTTCTCTCTCTCTCTTTTTTTTTCTTCTGTTTTCCAGTCCTCCCTCTCATGGCTCCAAACACAAGATTCAGCAGCCAANCTCTGGGAAGAATTGCCACCGACTAAAAAGAGGGGGGAAAAAAAAAAAAAAGAGGTTACTCAGGACAAAAGCCAGATCTATAGCCACCTTCTTTGTACCTTTCCAAATCTCAAGCCTGCTTAATTATGATTAATTGCCACATGGATAATCAGATACAGTTTCAAAAGGTTGGAGATGACAGTCCAAGGACACCAGGGAAGAAGGAAGGTTCGCCTTTGTTACAAGCAAAAAAAGAAGAAAAAAAAAAACATACCAGGTCCCTTCCTCAGCCCATAACCTTTTCTTATTTTAACAATTCCAAACGGAATTAATACCATCAGTATATTGTTCCTGCTCCTGGGAATTGAACTTCAACTGTACAATTTCTGCAGCTGTCAGTTTTTGCAGCCCTCCTGTCAATAACGCAATGTTGGGGTGCCCTTCTTCTTGAATGAAAGCAGTTTCAAGTTTCTGCTTTATGTCTGTGCTTTCTGGGTGGTGTGACATGATGAGAAAGTATAAAAAATAATAACAGCAGTTAAAAAGCTTCCACTCTTGACTTAACTGGATCAAATGTAATAGACTACAGTCTTTTCTCCTGATTTCCTTTGCTTGTTTTAGAAAACACTGTGAAAAGTGCAGGAGATTTTGTCTTGCCAGCTCTTTCCTCCATTTAAAATCCCTTTGGCTAAGTCAAGGATCACAGTATGTCATTTCCAGCCTAACAGAAGTGCTGGGCCTTGTTCAGCTCCTATTACTAGGAGGCAAATCCCTAGGTTGCAGGCGCCAGTGTTTCTGCGTTTGGCTCCATTCCCAGTATTGTTTCCTTCATTACATTCCAGAGTGCCTCTCAGCCAGTTAATGTTTGCACTGGGAGGTCCAAATATCCAGCAATCAGCACTGAACTTTTCTCTTTTTGTTGAGAATTGCAGGTTTCAAATGCAATCACTGGCTTTAAAGAAAAACTTACAGGTGAACACAACAGCACTAATTTCCATTTTATTCACTAACAGTTATATTTTCGGCAGTTTCTCCATATGCACTCGTAAAATGCCTTCAGAAGATGTCTGGCTTTTTCAGACCTTGTGCGGGCTGGAGTTGTTTGGGAATTTTGGGGTGAGGGCTGCCATCTGCACACCTCTCTCACCCCAAAACCCCCATCAGCACAACCCCCGTGCTCGGGCATTAATGCTGGAAATTCTTCCTAACAGTACAAATACACCCAATACACCCTTATTTTTATTTCAAACACACAGAAATATATTTTAGTGGCTGAAGAGAGAGGATGCAATAATTTAGGTGGTGTGAAGGGTCAATGTCAAGCTCGGCCCTGTGAGGTTCGGTTTCTAAATTACTTTTCGGTATAATTTTATTTTCTCTTGGTGTCATTTAATTGATGGAGCAAGGACAACTTGCAGCCTTTTGTGCTGTTTTAAGCATTGGGAGGCACGGAGAGGATTCAGAGTTGCTTTTTTTGCATGAATATTGAATATTTTCCCAGGTGTCTGCTCACGGGTGGCTCCATGAGCTGCTCCCAGGATGGATGGACGCCCCTGAGAGCAGCACCCTGGATTCTCCTGCCACCTGAAACTCCTGTAAACAGCAAGGAAACTTCCTCTAAATGACAGAGGAAAATATCTTTATTTTCAGAAGCTGTGCCAGGCTGCACCTCAGGCAATTTGAATTGTACTGTAGGAGCACTGTCACTAAGAAAACCCTGTAAAGTTTCCTTTCTACGGGTTTACTATTAAGTTACAAGAACCAGCCACAGGTCGTGGGCCCGATTACACAATTAAACAAATCCACCATAATTCCTCCTGGGGAAA
>VYXD01004243.1:214196-246992 GCA_013397195.1 Hylia prasina | reverse complement strand
AAAAAAATAATAATAATAAAAAAAAAAGTGTCCAGGTTGGGAAATCCTCAGTGTTTTCCATAAGGCCTCCAGCTATGCTTCCACCCATGATCATATGTCATATGGATGGTGTCACCGTGTCCTAAGGGTGCTCGCTGGCAGCGATGAGATCGGATTCATGGAAGTGGATATGCTCAGGGAGAATACTAATGCTAACTCAGCCTAAATAACAACACTGCCAAAGGAGGCAAGCAAGAGATGAAATACAGCGGATTTCAGGAGGCAACAAGCTCTCATTTATTAAGATCACAGGCATTTTACAGGTTACAAATCATAAAGCAGAAATAACTTCATAATATACAGGTCAGGAATGTGCCTGGGATATTGAGGAACTATTTCCTCGGCAATAATCTGCCAGAGATAGTCAGGAGCGTGCGTTTTCTGGCACAACAAATCACTGCTGATTAATTTTGTCTGCCTTTGTCTCAGGGAAGCGACGAGACACTTGAGTGTGTGTTTTGTACTTACTCCATTTCCGCGCTATTCTTCCTCGGCGCATAATTTTTTGCAAGATAGGCCAAACACAATACTCTTTGTTTTACCCCTTTGACATCATTTTTTTTGCCTGAGCACAGCCTGCCTGACTCAGTTAAAGGCAGCAGAACCCAGGCACAGGCTCCTGTGGCAGCCCAGCCTGGAGGGTGATGCTGGTCTGAGCCCAGAGAGGAATTTTGGGAGAGGAGCAGCCCCTCTGCCACCACTGGAAAAGTGCACCCAGAGAGGAGGTCTAGAAGGTTCTATCATGATGGACCTGTAGCAGAAGCAACAAACTGGAAACTTTTTCCTCTCTGCTGGCACTCAGGGATAAATCCCAGCTCCGGTCATGGAAATTACAGCAAGAAAAGAACCCGGAGTTTCTTGCTGGAGGAGCAGCAGAAGCAGGGCTGGATGCAGCTGGGGAGATGTGGGGAGGGCTGAGCAGCACTGTGGCATCTTCCCCCAGGATTTATTTATTGGATCCTGGAGCCAGCCGGGCTGGATGGTGGTCGGCCTCACACAGGAACTTCCCAGCACCCCTGGAAGGAAAATACATATGATAAACACCAAAGGCAGTGACTTTCCTAACATCAACTCAATATTCACCACTATAAACATCAACAGATCAGAAATGGAGTCTCTCCAAAGCAGGTGCAAACTCCTCCAGGCAGCCTGTGCTGGTGGTGTGACAGCCACCAGTTATTATTGGAGAATTCTCTCCACTTCCCCAAAGTTTCAGTGCTTTGGTAAAGATCCCCTGTCCCAGACTGGTTGCAATGAATCACCCTGGAAGAGAGAATGTTCAGGAGGTGAGAGAGGTGTGTGGTGAGTCAGGGCTCAGGAGGAGCTGGACAGGCAGAATTCACTGCTGTGACAGACAAACACCAAGCAGGAACATCCAGAGGAAGGCGGGTTTGAAGTGTGTTCATCAGAGAGGGACATTCCCAGCCTGGCCTTGGGCACTGCCAGGGATCCAGGGGCAGCCACAGCTGCTCTGGGCACCCTGTGCCAGCCCTGCCCACCCTCCCAGGGAAGGATTTCCTCCCAAATTCCCATTTAATCCTGCCCTCTGGAAGTTAAACCTGCCCTCTTTCAGTTTTGATTGCTTCAGGTAGAGCAACACCTCCCAAAGTCACCTCCCACCTCCACGTCTCCCAGACGAGAGAAAAATAATGAACCCCAACCCTGGGTGATGCTGCCCCGAAAACTGCAAGTGGGAGAAGTTTCTTTTGCCCTGTGGGTGGCTGCAGTGATTTCTGGCTCTCCTACTTGCACTGGGAGAGTGGAGAAAATCAGTGGAAGGCTGATGGAAACCTGGAGAGGTGGCTCTTTACCTAATTTATCTTCCACAGCGTTGAAGCCATCACGGAAAATGAGGTTGCTGCTACTGCTTCTGTTGTCAATACTCACCTCCCACTCACGTTCCCAAAGCTCCCACCTTCATCCTCATCCCTTTTTCCCTCCAGAGTTACAACCAAACCAAAGCCATGCTCGGAACATTTCTTGCAATTCCAAAAAAAAAAAAACCAAATTCGAAAGAAAACAAACAGCCAGCAGATGCTGATTTTCTCACTTAACTGTGCATATTTTATAGTAATTCTCTCTGATTTTCTCCCAGGACACCCACCTGACCTTCCTTTCTCTCCAGCCTCTCCCAGTAGTGGCCAAGCACTTCCAGTCGTGTAAGGTTCAGCCCATGGAAATAAGCTGCAACTAAGACAAATTTACCCCCTGACCTCAAGGTCTTTGAGTGCACACCAGACCCCAAGAAATGCCTTTGCTAAAAGGAATGCATTTTCCTTGGAATTTTAGACCAAACCAAATAAATGCTACAGAGAGAAATTTGTACTTTTTTTCCCCCCTCTTTCACAAAACCGCAAATAAAATAAAAACAACTCGGTGCTTCTGAAAGGGAGAATGACAAAATGCATTTTCCAAGAATTTCCAGGCTGCTAAAAATGGAACATCATAAATATTTTTGCTTCTCCTTACGTAACTGTAAGCGATTTACAAGCACAAATTAATTTTTAATTAATGCACTGCAACGAGGCAGAGATTGGTTAGCCCAGAATTTTTCAAAGTTGTCCATAGGCAATTTGGTTGGGAGAGCACCTCCAGAGCAAATCCTTCTCCAATTCTGGTGGCAGCCCAAAATCTCTGTGGTAAGAAACAACAACCTGTGGAGGAAAAGAGAAAGTTTGGGAAACTGTTGAAATAAATTTTGGCTGCCTTTGTTATCTGAAAATAAGGAAGAGGCTCCACATCATCTGAGCAGTTGGATTTCCTTGTGCCACCAAGAGCTTTGGGGGTCTCATGTCCAGTCAGGACCAGTTTGGGCCCAGTTTAGGGTGGGCTGAGATGCAGAGACTGAGCTGAGGTTTCCTGCTCACACCCAACTCCTTTGCAAGACCTGGGAACAGAATTTCCCAGCCTTTCCCATCCATCCATCAGGAGCAAATCTTTTGTTTCTCGGTCTGGATTATTATTTTCTTTTTCAGATTAAGAAAACCAGAAACGAGAGAGAAAGAAAATGGGTGAATCATGGCAGTCTCTTTGCTGAAACACAGCTGCCCTTGTCCCAGGATCAGGATTCTTAGAGCCTGCATCCAAAACTTATTGCAAAATAAAACTGAAACTTTTAAAAACAACCACCCTAAATGATGTTTCTCTTTCTTTTTTTCATATGTATTTGTGAGGCGATAGCCAGGATCAAGGGGAGGACTGGAAACTTGAGGGAAACTGAATTGTTGTGAAATTTTTGGGCAAATTTTACAAACCCACACAGGCTCTGTTGGCTGGGAAAAACTTGAAAATCATTTGGTGGTTTTCAAAGCTTTGATGCTTCTGGACTTTCTGAGTTTCCTTTGGTGTCAGGTCCACATAACAGCACCCACACCACAACCCTCAGGTAATGCTGTATTTTTCCTCTGGTACTGCTCTTGGAAAAGTGCAGGAAATCCCGTGTCCAGTGATCCCAAATCAGGAAGCCAAAGTACTGTGGGCACGTGTGTGTCCACTCCTAAATTAAACGGTGCAATTTTTCCATTTTAGGGAAAACATTCCACAATTTGCTGCGATATTTCTGCTTCCAAAACACAGATCTTAGGTCTGACTTGCAGAACTTTGGGTTGCCACCGCTCTGAGATCAGTAATTTATTTGTGGCTCAAATTTATGCCTTGGGAATCCTGGAATGGTGTGGGCTGGAAAGTGCCCTGAGGAGCATCTAGCATCAACCCCCTGCCACAGACAGGGACATTTTCCACTGGAAAACCTGCCTGATTCAGGAACCTTGCTCAGAACTGGCAGAACCCTGAAGCTGGAGCTGCTGCTGAAATCAGGATAACACTCTGGCACTGCACAATGCCTGGGAGAGAAGGGGAAAAAGGACATTATGGAATCAAGGAGTGTTTCTGAGGCAGCTTTCACTCACCCTCAGTAAAAGGGAAGAGGTTTGGCTGTGGCATTGATGTTTGCAGCCTCCCCTTCCATAACCACGCTCCGTAGGAAACACGTGCAGAAGGTGCTCAGGGAGACAGCGCAGAGGAAAATGGGAGATGGGAGGGAGAGAAAGATGACCTGGTTTTGCTTCCAAACTAATTTTAAATCACTTTAACTATATTTAGTTACATCTCTATTTAGCAGGGACTGAGATTGTTATTGTTGTTCTCTGGGTAATTTAAATTTCTAAGAGTTGGTGGTGGTTGTTGTTGTTGTTTTTTGTTTTCTTTTTTTCCAAACGCTTCATGACCTTCTTCCATGGGTTTATTTTAGATGTGGTGGAATGTCCCAGAGAAAATTCCAAATGGTCCTTAATAGATGAAATGTTTCCAGAAAGGAGAAATTCTCAGTGGACTATGAAACTATTTTTCAATCATGGTGTATGGCACACAAACCACAGCTGAGGGGTTTTTTTCAGTAGGAAACTATTGCCCAGTGGGTTAAAAGAAAATAAAGGATAAGGGGATTTTTCTGTGAGGCTGGAGCCGTTCACAGGGGTTTGCTCCCCGCTAGATGTCACTGGAACTGTTTGAAATGTTTGGAACAAACAACCCCAAATTCCCCAGGTTTTGGGATCCTTGCAAGCACCAGGCTTGGAGCAGGTTCCATTCAAGCTCTGCTCTGGCACAGGAGCCCTGCGAGGGAAACCAGACTGGGGGATGACAATCGTGCCAAGTTCATGCTCAGACATGGGCTGGGGGAGAAGGAAGGTAAAACTCATGAAGTTTGGCAATGTCCTTGGAGATCTTGTCCTTGAGGAAATCCATCTGGAGACAAGGAGAGTGCCTGGACTCAGTCACCATTTGGCTCAGGGGTCTCCAAAGACGGCCCTGCAAAAAACTGTGTGGCACCTTTTGCTGAGTCAGCAGTGCCCAGGGCTGGGACAGCCACACCGTGGAGTGCAGGTGACACTTGGGTGTCACCTGAGCCACCATCAAAAACAGAAATCCCCAGAAATTTTGAGAAGCTGTGTCCTGAAATTTTCCATGGCTGTACTCAGCTGTTCTGAGGTTCACCCCACGCCACAGAGGAAAACTCCTCAGATTATTAGGTCCACTATTTAAATTCTCCCTGTAGTTCCAATTGACTACAGGAATCTTCTTCCATTCTTATTCAAAATTCAGTTTAGTGTGATTATGTGGCCATGCATCAAATATGGCAGTATAATATGTCCTTTCATCTACTTGCCATAATACATCCCTTTTAGTGCCACATAAATCCCTGGAAATATCCCTGTCTTCTGCTCTTGAGATCCTTCACGTGCCTCTTTGCCTTACTGCCTTCCTCTCCTATTGTTTCTCCAAGCTGAATTAATTCCCTTTTTTCCCCCCAGTGTCACTGCTCTGCTCTTGCTGCTGCTTCTGAGCAAGTACCAGTGAAAGTAAAGCCCTTCAGTGCCACCACAGCCCTGCCAGTGCCACCACAGCCCTGCCAGTGCCACCACAGCCCTGCCAGTGCCAGAGAGGAGCCCACAGATCCAAGCTGCAGGCAGGGCATCTATTGGAACCCTGGGCACTGAGAATTCCAGGCTTTCTGTGCTCACAGGCACTGACCCCCAAGCAAACACTGCAGTTACCTGAGCCCTTGGAATAGGTTTCCAAAATTGAGTGACAGCACTGGGATTGTGGGTGTGGGGTTTGGATAGAAGTGTGGGATATCACAGGGTGCAAAACTTAGAGTTTAAGGGTTTAGAATACAATAATATATATAAAGCAAGATGGAGGATTTAGGGCAGAGGCCAGTTCTTCTTTTTCACCTTCTTCTCCATGGTCTGGGTGGGATTTTGTAACTTGATAGAAAAGTCCACACTGCAGGCCAGGGGTGGTTGGTTGTTTGGTTAAAAGTAAAAATAATTTAGGTGTCATCTCATAATTGGACAGTTTGTGCTTAGAAGACCTTGGAAAGAGATAGAGGTAGATAGAGACAGAGACAGAGATAGAGATAGAGATAGAGATAGAGATAGAGATAGAGATAGAGATAGAGATAGAGATAGAGATAGAGATGATATAGAGGTAGAGCCATTTCTCACTGGCATCCTTCCTGGCAGTGCCAGCTCCTTAGCTCTCCTCTCCCTGGAGGAGGCTGCCCAGGGCTGCTCCATCTCCTCCTGCAGACGTGACTGGGGAGCAGCACCTGCGGTCAGAGTGAAGGCAGACCTCACGGAGCTGAGGAGCTGGAACTGAGGAATTCCAGCTGGACGGATGCTCCTCATCCTCCCAGGGCACTGCAGCACCCCAGAGTTTTCTCCTTTTCCCAGGATCCCTGCGTGTGCCAGGGCTGGGAGGCCCTGGAGCAGAGGGAGGCTCTGCAGCACCACCCTGGGCTGCCAAGAGCTGCTGCTGTGTTTCCAGTGACCATTTGATGAGTGCATGGGTTAATTACAACAGGCTGCATCCCTCTCATGGGGCCAAGCACGCCGCAAATGCCACGAAGCTCTTCCCATCCTCAGGAGTGTAATCCCGGCACCAGCACTGGCACCTGCCTCTTTAGGGTGGTGGAAAGGTTTTGTTGGGAGGGACCTTAAAGGACATCCAGTGCCACCCCTGCCACAGCAGGGACACCTCCCACTGTCCCAGGTTGTTCCAGCCTGGCCTTGGGCACTGCCAGGGCTCCAGGGGCAGCCACAGCTGCTCTGGGCACCCTGTGCCAGCCCGGCCCACTCTCACAGGGAACAATTTCTTCCTGATTCCTTCCCCACCTCCCCCTTTAATGGGACTTCTCTTTGTCCAGGATGAACCAGGATGACTCCCGTGGTCACCAAGGCTCCTTGCCTTGCCCCAGAGAGGAGATGGGGGCCACCAGCCTGGCTGTGCCCTACAGCAGTGACACAGTCCCACAGCCCTGCCCAGCCACCCTCCTGTGTGCCACAGAGCACACCCTTCCTTTGATTTGTTTAATTAATTAGTAACCTAATTGTACCAGCTCAGCATAACCCCTTGGTGGGCATAGCTGTGTTATTTGGGAGAAACACAACAAAAAAGGGTCTATTCCCTTATAAAATGCCTGCACTAAGTTGTTGTGATATTAAGCCAGCAAACTTTCAACCTATTCAGTATTCAGTAAATTTAAGAAAATGAATTGAAGCTCCTTTGCCTGTTTTATTATGTGCTCCTGAAGACATTTTCCCATTTTTTTATGGTTTAATTAAAGCCTCATGGCAATGGTAGGTTCCTTCCTACCTACTATGCCAGTGGTTAAAAATTACAGGGTTTCGAGTACCCTGCATGGCTTTAATTGCTCTGCTGAAGATAAAAGAGCAGCAATATTTTTATCACAGAGGCAAAATTAAAAATGAGCCCCCACCTTGCCCCTGCCCCACACACTGATGTCCAGACCTTGACTCATGAGATATTTTGGGAATATTTCTTCCTGCCGTGTGTCCTGGAGAGCAGAGGAACTTCCCTGCCCCACTTATTAATATATTTAAAAAAAAATAATAAAGTGTAGAAATCTCTAAATAAAGAAAGTCCTGGAAGAGAACATTCAAAGCAGGACAATGCAGAGGAAGGTTACAAGTATATTAGGATAAGGGCACCACAATTATATGAAGAAAGTCTGGAGAGAAAAGATTACATTGTTCTGACAACAACATTTTTCAAACATTTAGACCTTTAATATCATTAATTTAAAGTACAAGATTAAATATTTTATGCAAATATTAGACAACAGCAAAGAGCTCTGCATATTAGGATTTAAAACAAATTGAAAGCATGCAAGACATATTCATTTCTTAAGCAGTTTAGTTAAAAAATCGGTATTGTCTCTATTAGGATTAACTGACAGTAACTCTTTGTGTTCAAATGGATTTAACTTCACTGTGGTTTGTTTTCCCGATATCATTGTCCTCCAATAATCGTGGATAAAGGGAAATGTAAAAGGACAGATCAAGTCAAAATATATCTTCACATCATAAACACAGAATTATGTTTAAATTTCATTACTAAATGGGATTTCAGCTTCATATACCATGGCTAATCCTGCACTATAAAAGATGTATAAAACCTCCTGACAAATTCTAACAGACTTTGTGGAAGTTGCATATATTGATTAAAACATCAAGCAGCTACATACAAACCAATAATGAATTACTTCTTGTTGGAAGATAAAACTTTGTGATATTTAAAATTACAGACTTGAAAGTAAGTAAAATTACCCCTAATTATGCAGAAGGGAGCAACACCTTAGCAGTAAACAAGATAAGCACCTCAAACAGCACTAATAATTTTAATTAACATTTTCTAGTTTCCTTTCACCTCCTTTCAAGGTCATCTGCTACCTTTCCCTGGTACAACATTACAGCACAGTGTTAAAAACTTACATTCCATTACTAATTGCTTTGATAAGCCAAAAAGAAAAATTCTTTTTTTTTTTCTTCCTTTTTAAATCACTGAATCTCCTGCAAAAGCGAATTTTGCATTGTGTAAAGCTGTCAGGAAAGGTTTTGCAGTGAACTGCTCTCAAAAGTCAGATTCCAGCAGATGGGATTCCTTTTTTGGGGCCGGATTCTGACCACCAGAGGCAAAATTCTTCCAGGAATTCTTTAGAAATCCGTTGATATTTCAGGTGTAAATATAAATATTTGGATTGGACCCAAAGCATTGAATATTCAGATTGCAATCAAAGTTCAAAAGACTCCTGAGGTGTGAACGCTGAAAATGGAAATTTGGCCAAACTTGATAATCTACGCAGTATTTGTGTCGATTTTTTCTTGTGCACCGATGAATAAATGCATGTTCGAGACTCATGACCTTGCTAAACTCTTTCTTTTCTTTTCTAAAAAGTCCAAAAGTTGGTCAGGAAAAGGCTTTGTTATATCAGTGAGTTTGTTCCATGCCACAAATTTCATGTACGAGGTCACTTGGAATATAATGTGTAGTGAAAGAATCTCATTAGGCTAAAATGAATGTAAAATGTGTCAATTTGATCCAAATGAGAACTGTAGTAAAACCATGTTTGATGTTCATGTGCAATAAATCTTTAACATTTGTCTGTAAAGTATTAGAGAACCCAGAGGGAAATCTCTATTTGTGATAGCTGCACATTTCCAATGATTTTTCCTATAATCCTTTGTTGACATTTAGCATATGGCAACAGAAAAGAAGATCCTAAAATGGGAATTATTACTTATTATTCGAAGGTAAACAAGATGGGCACCTTGAATATCAGGGCTTCAGACAGAAATGATGAGAACATCCCTCTATCAGGAGGAATTGCTCATCTTTCAGTCACTCCTTGGTGGAAAAGTGACATCAAAGGTGCCCTACCTGCCCGTCACTCAAATGTTAAAATGTCTGATGGCCCCATCCTGCCCGTTGGGTTGGATTTTGATATATTCATATTGTTAATTACTGTTGTATTTCAATTTTCTCTCTAGTATTTTTGTTCATTCATAATAGCTTTATGCTTCAGCGGACCGAAAGGACTAAAATGAAAGATTTCCAAGATTTCTTCTGGGAGTAATTTACAAAAGACCACAATTTTTTAATTGCCCCTGATGTTTAGTTCTGGATATCTGGAAGAGGAGAAATCAGCCCAACTCTTTTAGTTGCCACACCAACCGTAGCAAATTTTTAATTTTTTTTTTTCTCTCTCTCACTCCTTGCACACCCCCCCATCCCTGTTTTGAGGGCTGTGCTGTAGCAATGTCACGGTGTTTACATTTCTGCAGCTCACACTCGCCTTCACAAGAGAATTATGAGTTATTTGCGTCCCGAAATGCCAGAAATAATTATGAGAAATCGAGGCATTTCATTTGAGCAGCAGGAGAAATGCATAACTTCTGCTGAATGACTGAACTCGAAGTGCCACAGGATTGCTGCACGATGAGATCTGGCTCACGATTATCGCAGCATTTTATAAAAACCAAAACAACCTTACAACACTTGCATGCCAAAGGTTGCAACACAGGCTTTGGCAGGAAGCACGATAATGCTCCAGCATGGGAAAAGTCTCGGAGCAAACTTGCATCTGTGCTGATTTAGGATTCTACACTGAAGCACCAGCACCTTTCTAAAGCTGAGCTTGACTCTCTGGCCACAGCCGTGGCTGGGAAGCTGCTCAGCATCAGCCCTGGCAAAACTCCTTCCCCATCTCCCCCCCAGCCCCTGTTTTTCACAGAGTTTGTCCATCTTGTTATTGCTGTGCAGGCTCTTTATCAATAACTGTGGTGTTCTCAGCAGAGTTTTCTTTGGCTTGCTGTCTGCTTTACAAAACCGCTGCATACTTGACAGTTTGCCCCAGTTCAAAATTCTTTGGTCAGAGAAAGCCCGGAGAATGAAACAGTATCTGGTGTTGTAAAACCTTGACCAGATTCTGAAATATTGCCTAAGCCCCTGTCAGCTCGAAGGTGATTTCTCCAGGTCATGGTTTAGAGGGAATTGATGGGACAGTCTGGGACTGCTCAGGCTGCACTATATCTTTTTCAGGAGTGCACGTAGTCACCTTTAGCACTCGCTGCTCTCCAGGCCTCTCTGCTTTCGACAGCACATTTGCCTCCATACATGGATTACAGGCTAAATGTGGGGAAACCAACCCAGGAAAACATTCCCTCTGCCTTTTCATTCTTCCGTTTCTATCAGAGGCATTATCAATTCCCAGGGAAAAAATCCACCTGAGGCTGCAGCAGAGAGAACAATACCCAGTGCTACATCAAGCAGTTCATCCCAGTGCTCCCAGCACTTTGCCAGCGCTGTCTGGTCCATGATCCAGCTGCAGAAACTGAGGCACAGGGATCTGAAAGGTCCATCTGTCCAAAGGGAAATTTGATATAAAGCACCAATCCCAGTTTCCTATCCAAAAACAAAAAATATGGATGTGCCATGAGTTTGCTCCCAGAGAAGTACCAAGTTCATGGCACATCCAGCAACTCTAACATGTAAAAAGACCATCATTCTTGCTAAAAATTATTTTTTAATCTATTTGATTATAAAAATATATAGCTATAAATATAGATAGATATACTCCGATATAATTTCAAACCGAACTTGCCAATTAAAAGGCTCTGGGCAAACATAAAACATTTTTGAATATTCTCATTATCGGACTGGAGAGATTCAAGAGTTCCCATCAACAAGTGTTTGATATAATTTTAAGTTCTGCTTGAAATCCCACTGAAACAAAACACAACTTTTGGTTCTCTGCCAAAAAAGGGGAAGATCTGAAGAGGAGTCAGAATAGCTCATCCAGCTGACTATTATAAATTATAAATTATAAATCATTACATTAAGTTCCATATATTTATGACACAAGCTCTGACTATTGCACTTTTGCAGGGAATTTTCCTGAAGGCAAAAATCACAGCAGACCTGCTCGTTCCTTTGGAGAAACTGCCCAGATAAGGCCAATAACCCTTCCAGTTTGGTGGCAACTCCTACAGACTTAATTAGAAAGAAAAAGACCTAATTCTGCATTTTCCTCATCAACCCCAGGCTTTTTTTGTACTGCATCACTACTTTCCTTAAATTCTGAGAGTTTCACCCAGCTCTGGGCAAGCCAGGGGTGCCTGAAGGGCTGATTGTGCAGATCTTGGGGGTGAAGCACTGCTACAGCACTGGTGCTCCTTTGCTGCTTTCCCAGTGCTTGGGCTGGGTCGATTTGGTAGTTCAGGCTGGATTCGGATGCTCCTGGTGCTTGAAATCCCGGATTGGTGCTAAAGGGATTTTTATCCTTTCTTTGGGTGGTGACTCAGCAAAGCCACTGCGATGGGGCTGCCATCGGAGCCCACGCATCCCTCCCTACACCTTCTCCTGGAGGAAATTCCCAGTGGGGGTGTGATGCTGCTGTCAGGACAAGAAATTCCTAAGGATGTGCCTCGTTTGGCTTTCCAGGCACTGCCACCAGTGGATCAGGCACATTGCTTTTAATATTCTTAATAGTTCTTTCTTCCTTGGCCTCGCTTTATTCCCCTCATTTTGAATCTCTTGACAGCCTTTCATCAAAAGTTTCTGACAAACTCAAAGAATATCTAAAATGGGCACTAATAATTTAGTACTGTAATTTTATGGGTATTTTAAAGTTCCTGGGTATTACTATTATTTTATGGAATGATTTTTCCTCCTTTTCCTTGCTCTTTCTTCCTATGTTCTTATGGAATTATAGGTGAAATGTATTTCTTGGCTGCTGTTTCATCTTTTGTTCATGCAGTTAAATATTGCACTGGTTCAAGATTGCACGAGGCCCCCACATTAAAATTTTATTGTATTTTTGTATTTATTTTTGGCCCGGATCTGGGGGCCTCTCAGGTCCAGGTCTTGTGTAATTTTATTGGCTTGTGGGTGGAGGAAAGAACAAAAATGAGGTTTGTGGCCAGAATGTTATCTTTGGCCATAGGCAGCTATTTGGGGGCCTGATTCTGCTCTGATTCATAAGCAAGTAAATCTCGAGCAGCTCCAGTGAAAATGAAAAAGCTCCAGTGATGTAAACCCGATGTAAATTAGAGGAGAATTACCTCCAGGGTGGATGCTATGTAAGCGTTTTGCTATTTATGATTTAGCTGGGAGCTGTTGACTGGCCTCTCTAAAGATAAGAGCCACCTATAACTCAGTTGTGAGCATCTTTTTCCCTTTTTGACTAATGTCTGCTTGGTAAAAAAAGATTAAAACTGCTTTTTTTTTTTTTTTTATGAACTCTGAGTAACAGAGCTGAGACTACAAAGCTCATCAAACTGAGAACCACAGCTGAATTTTGGTGGCCTCTCCCTTGAGTGAGAAGCACCTTATTCTACCCTACATCCATGCTTTAAAACCTGTTGAATTCAAGTATTAGAATCCATGGGTTTCAGACTTAATCTCTTTGTTTTATGAAATACTTTTCACACGGCCACCGCTGAGTGAGCGGTTGCCCATCCCAGTGTGAGTCATGGCCACTGCATCCTTTGCTCCTTCCTGCCTGGTTTGCATCCATCACCACAACCCCTTTCCTCCCCAAAACCTGTGTCCCCCTCTCCTCTTTGCACATTTATTCCTGTCAGGAGTTTGGCTTGGAAGTGATTTCTCCTGCGAGCCAAACCTTCTTATTCTACACTTTAAAATCCTTATGAAATTTGGCTCGCCTTCCAAAGCTAAGCCTCAGCTCCCTTGTTACTCTTCTAAATATAAAACATTTTTATTGCATTAAGCCATGTTGAAAAGAAAAAGGGAAAACAGGGAAAGGGAAGAAAGCAAATCCCTGCACCCAGTGTGAAGGAAGAGGTTGGAATTCCACAGGAATGGATCAGGTCTTTGTTTTGTCATGGTATTATCTGTTTGCTCTCCGTATTCCTCCTTGAGCATCTCCCACTCTGAAAAACCCAGTTAAACTCCTCACTGAAGGAGCTGTTTCCAGGCTGATCCAGAGAGTCTGGGAAACGGGAAAACCCATCCCACCATTGATCCTGCCTCATCACTTCCTAAAGAGAAAACTGTTTTCTAGGGAGCTCATTTAACACCTTCCACTTCCGTCAAACTTAATTTTCCTATATATAGCTTAGGCAACTTTGAAATGAGTTATTCATAACTTTCAGTCATTATTTCAAGTGTCATTTTAATCATTTCAACGAAGAAGTTTCTTAATATTCCCAATAATGGCTCTTGTCACTTTAAATATTAAAATTCACATTAGGGATTCCCTTGGCTACATCTGCATTATTTGCATTATAGATTATGTGCACATCTCAGTCTATATATATGTGTGTATATATATATGTATAAATTTATATACAGATATGAATTTATGATTTTTTAGGAAAATTGTGACAGTTTTAAACGATCCCCATCTGCTTCAAAAGTACTATGGCAAATGCCAAAGTGATTAGTGGTAAATAAGTTCCTAACACTCCAAAATTAAAAGCTCCTAATTCTCAACTTTAAATAAATCCTTATTGTATAGCAGAAATAATTCCTCACAAAGTGTTTCCAACATTCAGAGAATGCTTTTAGGACATCCAGCATTAACATAATTTTTTCGACTGCGGTTCTCACAGGACATCTGATGAAGTCTCTACCCTTAATTTTAATTGCGTAGGCTGCATTCTTAATTAAAAACTGTACAAATGGATTTTATGCCATGCCAAAAGAAATCTGAGTTCATTAGTTATAAAACCCTTTAAAAATTGATGTAAATATGTGAATTCTCTAAAAGTTTGAACTCAGCGTCCTCATTTATGTTGAGTAGCCTTTTATCTAGAGAATAATGAAGTCAATACAAATTAAGATAGTCTGAGTTTTACTTTTTCCTTTTCTTTCTCTCTTTTCCCCTCTCTTTTTCAGTGAATGAGGGTGATGGGAGTCAAAGAGTGTGGGGGTTATGTCTTTATGTCATGATGTTTTTCCTTGAAGAATCAAATTCATTTAAATCTAAGCTGTGAAGAAAATTAGAGTGGGAAATGCACTGACCCTTTTGTACTGGGTTATATAAATATAAGTTCATATATCTTTTATTAATTCTTCATATTAAAACAAAATCACATCATCTCAAGCCAATAAACCTCATGGAAATCTGTCAAACTGGAACTTTGGAGGAGAACTCCAGACGTCGCTTGAAGAAATACGTTCGCCTTATTGATTGGTATTTTAAAATCAGAGACTTGTTAATTAAAATGCTTTTCCATAACTTGTCAAGCCTTCAAATAACAAATGGGAAACTCTGAGAGGTTTGTTTAACCTGACAAATTGCTGACCTTTCATTCTGCTGGCTGCTCATCTGGCTGCACACGACCTTTCCCCTCCCTCTCTGGCATGTGGGAGGTATCGTGGTGCCTCTTCCAGTGGGTGCCACCAACCTGCCCCTGCCTGTGGTTCCACAAAAACCCACCCATTAAAAACCATGGGAATGAAGGGCTGGGGCAGAGCTCAACTTTTTTCCTGTGCTGGGAATTTATCCGCAGGATTTCACTCTGTTTTCCAGCCTATGTGTTGCCATTGGGAAAGGCATCCAGGAGGTGCCTTGTGAGCACAGGAGGTCTGTCCACAGAAAAGGTAGAAATAAAATTGAAATGATGGTAATGCCACTTAGCACCAAAACTCAGAGTATTTACTGCTATCGTAACAAAAATGCAAATTAAAGCATAAATAAAGGACCTGTACAAAATATCCCTGTGTTTTTTTCCATCCCCTTCTGTGGTTTGTGCCTTTGAGCATCTCTCTCCTGCCTGAGTGTGGCAGCAGGGATGTTGAAATACCTTCCATGAGGCTTATTGGCTTGAGATGATGTGATTTTGTTTTAATATGAAAAGCTGTGGAAGTGCTTGTGACGTTTCCAACATGAGCTGGAGCAGGAAGCACCAGAATTCTCACAGGACAAAGGTTCTCATGAGTTTCCAACCCAGTTTGGCACGGGAAAGAATTCTGATAGATTTGGGACAAACCTCAGATTTCCTCTTTGTTTTGTTTTTTTAAGGAGCAGAGTTCAGGCAACAAAAATACTCTACCTTTTGAGATACTTCCATGACTGCATCCTAAAGAGCATGAAAAAATATTCCAATGTAATTGAGTATTTTGTAGTAGAAACACACCAGTTTGGACAGAACATCGGCTATCCCCCAGCTTTAACCATCCCATAATATCCCACTTTCTAGAAAATTAAACCGGATCACTCAGAAAGTAGAGATGGACACCCACTAAGATCAGGTTGCTTAATTCCCCTTTCCTGGAAATGTTCAAGGCCGGGCTGGGTGGGGCTTGGAGCATCCTGGTCTCATGGAAGGTGTCCCTGCCCATGGAACTGGAAGACCTTTATGGTCTTTTCCAACCCAAACCATTCCATGATTTCATGAGGGAAACGTGTAAACTGTTTTTAGGTGATTTAAACTAAAATTTAATGGCACTCTGCCACTGCCCAGCTCCTCTCCCACAGCACCAGAAATGTCCCACACCCTCTGGTAAGCAGCTCTCCATGTCCAGCCTTGGCAAATGCTGGATTCCACATCCTGTATTCCACATCTTTTAACTCTGTGCTTTGGGGATTATACAGAGCAATCAAAAAAATCTTTAAAGTTGGTGTTTGATTAGCTTTTTTTTCTGTTTAAGCAGAGAAAGGTGAGACATGAAGCATATCCCTGTCTAAGTGCAGGAGGATGCTGCACCCAGAGCACACTTCAGCCTGCATTTAGCTCATCTAACTTGATTTAAAATAAGTACCAGAAAAGCAGAGATGTTGCATGGTCCCAGAAGAAGAAAATCCACTTTCCTGACACTCCAAGCACTGCTTTCAAAGAATGGCAAGAGGATTCATCTGCAAAATGCAGATGGATTCATAAAATCAATTCACACACCTATTTCACAGCAGCCAACCCTGCTCCTCCCACAGCAACTGCTCTGTGAATGAAGCCACAAAATGTTTGCTAAGCAGATCTTTGGCCCCTTGTTTTTAGCAACCTTCCAGATTTTATGCCAGCTCCACGGTCTACCCAGAAGTAAAGGAAAACATTTGGTCTACAGAAAAATTTACAGAAATGGACACAAACAGTCCTGTATAATTGATAGTTTTATGAGACTGAACTCTGTAAATTTTTTTAATCTTATCCCTCTAGATCCAGTTTATGTGCACATTTGAACAATGACTTCATATCCTTTCCAAACAGAGATTCTGGGATTCAGTCTCGTCATTTGGCCAACACAAATCCCCAAGTGCCAAGAATTTCTCGTTTTGTTTTGCTTCATGTTTGTCTTTCGCTGGTTCTTTTACAGGATTCCTCATCAAACCAGTCAGTGGAATGATTCCAGTTTGCACCAGAAGAAGATGTGTAAATCCCTAACTCACTTTGGAAAAGTTAGGATTTTTGTTGTCTGAATTTCATGGTGCGGGTTCCAACTGCAAGATTTAAATCTTTATGTGCACTAAAGGAATGAGTTTGCAGAGAATTTCAAAGGCTGAACAGTTTGCTTTGTGGGCCACCTTCACCAGCAGACCAGGAGGAAGGCTGCTGGAATATTCAGATACCTCTCCACTTGTTATCTCTAAATTCATGCCCTGCTCGGTCAGAATCCCATGACTTCCACAGCCATGCAGGGAGTACATGATATTTATCACACTTTCTAGCCAAGTATTTTTCACAAGATGATTCTTTTTGGATTTGTTGTTAACTGCAGCCACAAAAACACATCTATTTTTTTGTTTTCAAGAGGTTACTTTTCCAGCTGAACCAGATCCCTGAAGCTGAGTGCTGACTCCCAAGAGATTAAGTTGCATTATGTGAAATAGAGTCCACTAAAGCCAAAATCTCCTTTAATTTAACTTTTTTCCCTGTATGTGAACATACAATTGCAATGCCTGATTATGGATCTTATGGATGAACTTTTAGAAATTTGTAGAGGATTTTGGCCACAAAATGGAAAACAAGCCTCTTCCTTCCACCTCGTTGTTGGGTCGGGAAGTTGAATTGTTTGAGATGATGCATTTTGCAGACAGGAGGGATTAAAGATCCTTTGAAACTCATATGATAATTGGTATTTTGATGCTGATTTTGTGGTGAAAACGTGTGTGTTTCTCTGCCTGTGGAGAGCAAAAGGAAGCCAGAGGTGATGAAGACACACAGGGTCCAAGGGCAATATCGTCATATTAGCATGGCATTAAAGCTGAGATAATTAGGAAGTGGCTATGAATGATACAACACATCTGGGAGGTAAAAATATCCTGGACAACATTCAGTTTGGCTCATAGGAACATTCTGGTCATTCATCCTGATGCCCTTCAGGCTCAAAAGCTTCATTTTTCCTTCCCAAAACCATTCCCAACATGGACCAGCAGTACCTCTATTTTTCTCTTTAAACTGCTGGGCAGTGTTTTGATTTGTTTCTACACATTTATTGTCCTCACATTCATATTTTTTTCCCCCCTGTAGCTGAAAGAAAGGCAGAGGACCCAAACCAGGTTGTGTGATGGTGCCAGCACAGCACCAGAGTCAGTGAGCCAAAGGTTTTCTCTGGATTCATGTTTGGATCCACGTTTCCTGAAGAGGGACTGGAGAAAACAGGGAGGATTTCCGGGGTGGGGAGGACCACGGGCTCCCATCCTGACCAGGATTTTGGAGAGGGGTCACATCCCTGCAGCCCATTCCATGCTGACCACAGCAGATCCCTTTGGTGGTAACAGCTTCTGATGAACATGACTAATCCCAGCAAGAGCTGATCCAATAACCCCGAGGTGAACAACTTTGCAGCTTCCGAACATTTTCTCAGACTGCCTGGGCTGATACTTCAGTTCCCAGACCCCCACCCCCTCCTGGCTATAAATAGATCTCTGCTTTTAAGATTTTGCTTATTTTGCACAATGTATCTTGTCTGGAACACAATTTATATTTTATCACAACAAGCAGCTACCCCATTAAGCTAACATGTATTTTTCCTGAGGTAATTAACGTACATGCCAAATTTGACAAGAGATACGTGGTGAGGTTACGGGACATATCTTAATTTAATTAACTGTATTAGGTTCCAGAAATCACAAATATAGAATTTCAGTACTTATCCATCTGTGAACTGCACAGCTTTCAAAAAAACCATGTTTGTTATTTTCTCCCACCATCACTTGAACCAAAAATTACAATAGGAGCAAAATTATTTTTTAATGTAGGTTGAAATTTGAGTTTGGCCTCTGAGAGCTTACAAATATTAATTGACCAGCAAACCCACAAGTTGCTTGCCCTAAAAACAGCCATAAGAAACCCCTAATTACCAAACAAACAACAGCCCCGTTCCCTTATTTAGCTTCTTTCTTTCATGGTTCGAATTGGCACAAGAGCCAGGAGGCTGGAGAGAGCCAGGAGAGCGCGGCCGTGAGAGGATTTTAATTTATTGACGGCTCTTGCCCTACTGTACAGTCAGCGCTGCCATTTGAGCGTAATGGATGGAACAGATGTTTGACACCGCAGCACCTCTTCATAACTTCACCCTTCAAAAACAGTTTTACAAGTGCTCGCTCGCGTTGGTTCCCATTCAGCACAGGAAACTGAGGTCATGCTGAAACATGAGGCCCGGGCAGGAGCTTGAACTCATGTGCACTGCAGCTGGGCCCGCGCCCTCCGAGCGCGCCCGCCATCCGCGGAGCTGCCGTCGTTCCCAACGCGGGGACAAAGGGATCAAACTGTTGACACCCTCGCTGTAGCATCAGGGGAAAACGTGAGCCCGCGGCTAAACATCAAGGTTTGCTGGCGGTTAATTCTGTGCGTTGTCCATGCGGCCGGTTTTTTAATAATTTCTTCGGGTTTCTGCACCAACGCTGAAAAGTTTTCTGGACTGTGTTTTTCTTAGTATTGCCTCGGAGCAATAATTCAAAGAGCAACTGACGTTTCTGATATTCTGAGCTTTAGTTTTTTTCTAGATGATTATTTTAGCACATGCTCATCTCTGGATCTGTCAAAAAAAAATCTTTCCAGGTGTACAGTGTGGGTAATTCTGTGGCTTGTTTTAATAAAGATAACATAAGGTTTGTGCAGTTGGAGGTACTGATTACCTTCTGTTACTTTCCCTGGGAAAACAATTAAGGCATTTAGGTAGGGAGGTTTGGTACCCAATTTGGAAAACCATGGCAGGGCACCAGCCTGATGTGGTTGGAAATCCCATATCCGAAGTTTTTCTCCTACTGTAACTTCAGCTCCTTCCCAGTACAAGAGCCCTGACAGCCTCGGGGATTTCTCCAGCACTTTCATGAAAACTAATACCTGCCTGCAGCAAGCTGCTGCTCATCTCCCAGCACCAGCACTTGGGCCTTGAACTTTCTGCATCTTTGCTCTCTGGCTTCCATGCACCTTCATATATAATTGTATTTCTGAACTCGCTCTTAATTAAAGTCAGCCCTTTAGTGACTATGTGGCCCGCTCTGGAAGGAAATCTGGCTGTACAGCTACCACTACACAGTACAAAATTATGGTTTAAAGTGCTGAAGTTGTGTCAGCAGGGCTAAAAATGAAGGTTTCTGCAGTTAGCTGAAAATTGAAATGACAAAACACAGTCTGATCACAGATGTTCCTGCAAGGCTGGACCGAACAATCACTTTTCTGCCCACCCTTCAAAGCATTCTAATGGAAGGAGTTGGGTTTGTCCCGGCAAAATCATGAATTTCTTGTTCTGCTTTTCCAAAGAATCCGTAGAAAGTTCCCCCAGAAAAAGAATCCTCATTTTCCTGCTCCAGCTGCTCTCGTGGGCTGTACAAAATAAAAATCCACTACTTCCTTCAGGAGGCTGTAAAATCTTCTGTCTGTTATAGCAGAAAGTGGCCTATCACATGGAATTCCCTAAAACTCCTGGAAATGCATATTTTTTTCTTTACCTGCTTATTTCCATGGTGATAACATGTACTATTAAGAATAAAATATCTTTTAGAGCAAGATAACGTGAATATTTGTGGCATAACACCTTCCTTCCTGCACAGCAGCACGAGCCTGGGGTTGGCAATTGCTGCTGTGTTTGTTCCCTCTGTACCCAGAGCCATGAGCAGGGAGGGCAGGAGCCAAGGAAGCCAAGCCAGCCATGGCTCCACTCAGAATCACGGAATGGCCTGGATGGGGAAGGACCTGAAAGATTATCCCGTTTCAAATCCCTGCCATGGGACACCTTCCACTATCCCAGGTTGCTTCAAGCCCCATCCAACCTGGCCTTGGACTCTGCCAGGGATCCAGGGGCACCTCACCCCCCAGCAAAGAATTTCTTCCCAATATCCCATCTAACCCTGCTCCCTTGTCCTGTCACTCTACTCCCTTGTAGAACATCTCTCTCCATCTTCCTTGTAGCTCCCCTCAGGTACTGCAAGGTCACAATTAGGTCACCCTGAAACTTCTGCAGGCTGAACAATCCCAATTCTCCCAGCCTTTCCCCATGGGAGAGGTCAGAAAAGACCTCCAAGGTCATCAGGTCAGCCAAATGCCACCATGCCCACTAAGCCATGTGGTGAAGTTTTGGTTGCCAGTAGCACCAACCCTGACCCTGGGCCTGAGGGAGGCACAGCCACCTGGCCTTGGCGGGCAGAGGTTGTGCTCAGAGTTGTTTGCATTCCTCTTCACATAAAAAAACAAAGGAAAAACCCACAGAGGGCTCCCTCTGCCAGCTTGACCTGATCTCAGAGGTGTCCCTGCTCAGGACAGGAAGGGTTGGACAAGATGTGCATTCAAGGTCCCTTCCAACTGAAACCATTCCATGAGCAGCTGGAATTCCTCTGCCGTGCCTGGTTTAACGCGGTGCCTGGAACAGTCCTGCCTTCCAAGCAGCCTGACGTGCACGGAAATGCCTTTGCTGTGTTTTCAAGGTGCTTTTCAGTGTGTTTTTCTCCCCTTCCCATGGCAGAGCACGGTCCCACTGAGTCCGACGACATGGCTGGAGCGACCCTCCCATCCATGCAGTCTCTGCAAGAGGGGGAAAAGTCCCACGTGCGGTTTTCGGCTTTGTTTGCTCAACCTTTAGCAGATGTTTGTTTGTTCTGGGTCTAACCACAGGCCCTGGCTCTGGGAGTTGTGTGATGAAGGACAGCCAGATCATTTTTCCTCTCGCTCTTTCTTGTCCCCTTCAATTGAAGGCCCGTCCTGTCACTGGCATGGAGAAAACACCAAGCTGAAATTTTCTCCGTGTCTGGGGGTTTTCCACAGGGCTTGTGCCAGTGTGCAGCCACGGTGCCAGTTGGTTCAAAACCTATGGAGAGTTTAACAGCATCCAAAGGACAAATCCTACAAACCCTCACGTTTCACATTCGGCGGCCTCGTTTCTCTGGGGCGGGAAAATGCACGATAGGAAAATTTTTCCCAATTAAAGACAAGGCTGCATAGTTTGGTTTGTTGATAGTCTTGCAAAAGCAAACAAAACAACTCCTTACCAAGGTTTGCTGGAAGCCCATAGCTTTTTTCCTATGGGAAAACGAGGCTGTTCCGTGAAATTGTGGGGAAAATTTGAACTGACAGCCCAAGATTAAATTCACTTTTCTGACTCGGAGATGGTGACAAGTTTAACTATTCTGGCTTGGCTCAGGGCGTTTGGGCTGTGGCTGTGCCTGCAGAGGACGTGAGTGTGACGCCAGGTCGGGGCTCCAGTGGTGACCACAGGGTCCCTTTTCCCAGGCATAGGAAGAGCAAACATCATTACAGCAGAAATCCCCCAGAAAGGCAGAATTTTACCATGTTTCTGGGAAAAAAACCAACTCCATGGAGCGGATGTTTAGTCCAGACCGGCCAAGTGGCCACACTAGGCAGAAGATGTCCTTTCCCTGAGTTTTTAGAGAACATTTTGAAATACTCAGCTATGACAATCACTTAAAGATAATTGAGGCACCTTTCCAACTCAACATTTCTCTTGGAGGAGAGGTCCTATGAAAATTGTTGCTATAGAGGTTGTAGATGGTGGAGCTGCAGTCTGAGGCAGCTCGTGGAGACATCAGGCTGTCAAAATGCTCAGCCCTCTCCTGTCTGGCCTCAACCAGGGACAGTTACATGCTTTTTAACCATTTCTGATAGAAATTCTTAGGTTTAGTCATGCTTTCAGAACCTGAACTCTTGCTCTCGTGGCTACTTCTGATATTCCACCTTGGTTTAAGTCTTAGCCCAGATGTGAAACAAGATTTCTGTGCTCACTGGAAAAGCTCTAAGGTTTACAAGGAGCAAACAGAGCAGTGTCAGGCTCTGGGTAGAGACCACGAGTGTGAAATCCAATTCTGCCAATAAATTGCTGCCTTTGCCTTAACATTGCAAGCCATGCTCTGGAGTTTATTTGAACACATAAAATATGCTAAAAGTTTAGCAGCAGCACTGTGTAAAGAAGAGTTGGATGAAGTATATATTTTTAAATACAGCAAGTAATAAAATGTTGCGTAAATTCCCAAGAACATAATTTTGGGGCAAGCACAATAGAATGCTTAATGTGTATATTCCCAGGTCTGTTGTTTTTATTCCTCTTTTTTTTCCTTTCTCCTGATTTAATCTCCTCACCCAGCTGATGGCTGGCATTATGGGAGCTGTGAGGAAGAGGGTACATCCACAGACATTTCCAATATCATAGCTGTGGGACAGGGGATGTGAGGTGCTTGCAAGGTGCTTCTGCATCTCATCTCCACTGGTGCAGCTGCATCCAGCTGTGGGAGACATCTCAGACCTGTGTGGGATTGTTGTTTGCAAAAAGGACCACAGAAAATGAAGGAAAATGTAAATGAAACTGGGGAAAAGAAAAAAAAAAAAAAAGAAAAACAAAAAAGAAGAAGCAGCAAAGATTCCTTCTCAAATTAATTTCCTCCAAATTTATTTCCTTTTCATTTAACTTGGTTGAGAAACGTCCCCATGGGCTTCATCAGAAAATCAATCTCCCTGTTTTAAGTTCTAAATGGAGTTTTTAGTAGCTCGTCCTGACATTCAAAACTCCATGAGATGCCCACATTCCCATCAAGGCAGTTCAGGTGTCATTCAGAGCCGTTCCTGCAGGTCCAAGAGAAAAGCTGGAGGCAGAATTCCCTCTTTCCAGAGCAGCCCTTTGGATCTGAGTCAGGTGATGCTGCCTGTTCCTTTCACAAACCTTCCTGTGCTTGATTGTTTTTAGGGACAAAGCACCCAGATTTAGGATCGTGCCTTTCAATGAGTAGTTTCATGCTCCAGGAGGGTTTTGTTCCCTGGCTGCAAATCAGATTTTGCCCTTTTGCAACACGATGATGCCCCAGGTGGTCCAGAGGTCTCATGTGCCTGTTGCTTACCTGCTTTTATGCTGCTGCTTTCCAAATAACTGTTTTAAAGTTATTTTAAAACTAAGAACTGCTCTCTGATACCTCTGAAATGATGTTCCCAAACTGCTCCCAGTCCCTGCTGCAATCCCAGTCCTTTTGGAACTATCCCTGCTGGAAATGGGGATCTATATTATACGGACTGCCAGCAGGATAAATACAGACCAATTCAAATAAAAGGAGGGAAATTTAGGATAAAGTTATGGATAAAATTGCTCCCTGTGAATTTGGGGAGGCACAGGGTGCCCAGAGCAGCTGTGGCTGCCCCTGGATCCCTGGCAGTGCCCAAGGCCAGGTTGGACACTGGGGCTTGGAGCACCCTGGGACAGTGGGAGGTGTCCCTGCCCATGGATGGGATGGAACTGGATGACCTTTAAAGTCCCTTTTAACCCAAGCTATCCCACGATTCCATCAATCCCAGGAGACATATTAAGGAAAATAAAACACAAACAGCATCTGATATTAAAATTGTCGTATTTTATTTCGTTCTGTGATTTCTGGAATATTAATTTTTAGTTCTTATGAAGTTTTAGCAATTGTGCCTCAGAGAGACCTGTTACTTTATTATGCAGCATCAAATAAATATAATAATAAAAATTGGTCCACTGGTAGAATTTAGCTATTTCTACCTATATATATGTATTTAATAAATACTGATTAGTGAGTACTATTTAGCAATACATCTTCTATATTTTATTGGACTTGTCAGCTAATACAGTGCAGCACTAAAAATATAAGAGATATTAAAATTGCAACTCTTTGGCACTGGGCAGAAAGTTTTTGGCATGTTGAGAACAACTTTTTGTACTGTTTGCTGCATTTGCTCACACAGTAGAATTTTTTTTGGCAGGTTTTACCTGTTCATCTCCCGTGAAATTCCATGGGCTGGAAGAGAGCCCTGCTAAAGAGAGAAACCTCAGCATCCCTAATGAGGGGCCAATTCCCAGCCCTGCAGCATCTTCAAATGGGATTTGGCAGAGGTCTGCCTTTTTGGGGTTTGGATGGATGGAGTTCTCCCTCCACGCAGTGCAGCACTGGCAATATTCAGGGCTGCAATTCCCCATCAGAGTGCAGAGAATTCCCGAGTGCAGAGAATTTGGGCCTCCCCACAACGGGCTCCTCCTGCCCATGAGCAAAAAAGCCTGGAGATAACAGAGCCTTTCCACCTCCTCCACGCCTGCAGATATCAAAGAGAGTCAATAAATCATCAGTCAAAGCACAGGGAGGGGAGAAAAGTCCTTTCCCTGCCCTGGCCTGGCTTGCAGATTAAAGGTGATCTGGAAATGAGGACCCACTAGATGATAATTAATAAGAGTTTTCTCTGTCTGATTTACCTGCCACGTGTGGAGAAATTTCCCAGGGACAGGAAGGGCTGTTCCACAGGAATGTGGGATGTTCCCAAGAGCCATCAGCTCAACTGGATGGAATCTGGAGTCCTCTCTGAGACTGGGGCAGGTGTTAAAGGTGGGCTTTCAACTCTTCTACTCCATGGAGCTCTACATTTATCCCAGAAACCACCCCCCCAGGGAGTTTAACTCCCAGCCAACATCACACCAAGGAAATAGGTGGAGTTAGACCTCAAAAACATGGAAATCTGTGTTCTCTACAATTCAGGAATAGATTATAGGCAGGTTTTCTTTAAGGAAAATAACAGGAAACAACTCAGTTTAATAGATTTCTGTGTATGGAAAAAACCCTTTGGGTTAAAATCTGCTGTTACACGTTTTGCACACAGAAATATAGATTTTTCTGTATGTATTCAACAGGATCCACACAAATTGAAAATAATTTGGGAAGACTCTTTTTGGGAGCTACACACACTGAATTTAAGTTCTAAATCTTGTGAGCCCCTTCCCTGAGTTCCCTATGAAAAAACTTGCTACAAACACATAGAAATAAAATCATTAAAATGTAAATATAGCCTATAAAATCAAACAAAAGACCTGCCGGAGACCTGGTCAAGCCGAAATTGTGTAAAAAATCCTTTCTTAAAACAAAGTCCTGGAGATTTGAATAATTTTCCTTTTAAAATGTCAGTACAATCTTTAGGTTTGGTTCAGTTAAATTTGAGCAATTCTCCCTAATGAGAGGAAAGAATGAATATAAACACATTTCAGTAGGACTTTGGGATTCCTGACTCCTGTCTCTTTAGGGAGACTGTTTTTCCTTATGGCACAGGTCTGCACTGTTAAAGACCTTGCTATGAAATAATGAGAAGTCGAGGAGAGAAGGAGAACAAGCATGACTACCTTGGAAAATTCACTTAATTAAAGAGACCCAAAATGATGTGTCCATCTATTAATGCTACCAGAAGGAGCCAAATAGATTATCCAGGTGAAAAAATGGAAAAGAAAAACAACAGAGCCCCTGCCATAGGTGAGAGCTGAGATTTTCCTCTCACACCACTGATTTTTTGTAAGAAATGATATTTTTCAAGAGCTTCTGCTGCCAAAGGGGTTGGGAGCTCCTGTGTTCAGACAATGCTGCACCACAGAGTTGTGTGCTCTTAATTCAAACCAATTTAGTGTGTGTTAAAGAGAGAGATTAATTTATGTAAAATACGTGTAGACCCCTTCTGATAACGGGTGTTTCCCATGTCACACAACCCAGTGGGGCAGATGGGCATTGACCAGCAAATAATTCCCTGGGATTGGGACCCCCTTCCCCTGCAGAGGACCCTGACCATGGAAAGGACAGTGACATTTCTTCTCCATCCAACACAAGGGCTGGGATGGCATCTGCAGCCTGGTGGCCACAAAGGGGTGAGGATTGGCCTAAGAGTGACTCTGAAGACACACAGATGGACAATGGCTCGGACAGCAGTGAGAAGAAGCACTTCCCTGGAAGCATCCAGGGCCAGGTTGGACACTGGGGTTTGGAGCAACCTGGGAGAGTGGAAGGCGTCCCTGCCATGGACTGGATGAGATTTAAAATCCCTTCCAACCCAAATCATCCCATGATTCTACAAAGACCCAACGTCCTACAAAGCATCATCTGGAAGGACTCAACCAATGGTTCAAAACCAAATATTCCTGTATATTTTCCATGGCTTTATTCCACTGTAGATTCCATTGCCGTGGCAGGTTTCACGTGTATCTGAAAAAACTCAGGTCCCCTCCTTACACTGTATTTTGTTTGGACATGACCCATTCTCCAGTTTTTATGATAAACTGAGAACACAATTCACATATTAGCATTTTCAGACCTGTACAGCTGCAGAATGAGTAAACAGTGGAGTGAGTAATTATTATTAATCTGCACCGGAGAAAGAGTGAGAGAGGGGAAAAAAAAAAAGCACATGATTTTGTGGTGTGCTAAACCAGAAAAATATGGTTTGTACTTCTTAAAACATCTCAAATTCTTTTTTTATCTGTGTTTTAGAGGTGACAGAGAAAAATCTATCTTTTAGCTGAACGAATCTCCGATGAATTAATATCGTTTTTCATATAGAAGTGTTTGGGGAAACTTGAAATTGTGGCATAACCTATTGATTACATTATTTGAATTAAGTTTTCGAAATCCTACAGCTGTTTGCTGTCAAGATTTAAACCTACTGTCTATTTTCAGCTGTGCACTTAATACCCATTTCACCTGGTGACTCAGTAACATTTTAATATAAAAGTACATGATCAGGGAACATATGTTCAGTGTTCATACGAGGCTTAATAGCGACAGAAGGGGTAACAATTAACAGTTCTGTTTTTTCTGGGTACACAGGGTCCGAGTTTAAAGTTTTTCCTGGGCCGCTTCCAAAAAATCTTTGTTCCCGGTGCCTTGACCTTTGAGGAGTTTGGAATCAATGAGCCACGTTGCCTTCCATAAGGGTGTCAAGTGCAGAATAAAAAACCGCGTCACATCATTTTTCACCGCGGCCAGATGAGGTCTGAGTGAAGGAACAAGGAACAGGAAAGCCAGAACATCTGAAAAATTGACTCTGCAAGCTGGAATGTGATTCTGCAATAAGGGGCAACTCTCCTTTGCTGGTTTTTTTTTTTTTTTTCCTCCCTCTCTTTTTTTTTTTCTTTTTTTTTTTTTTTTTTTTGCAGGAGTAGGCAGGTTGTAGACAGATCTGGGTCTCGGGCTCCCACCCCTGGGGCCCCCGTGTCAAGGCGCGGTGATAGAGCGCCGTTCATTTCTGCAACATCTGTAACGCATCGAGAGATGTATTAATAGCTCAATATGCCAATCTGCCACTGTGCATTTTGACCCAGCGAGGACCAGGAACGTGGAAGGTCTGTAAGGCAGATGTGGGAACGGCAGCAAGGGCTGAAATTAAAGTCAGACCCCGAGTTTTGCACGGAATTGCAGAGCAGTAGTTCTGGAAGAGGCTAATGCTTCCAGCTCAGTTAGGAGGTTAATAGAGCTAATCTTCTGTATCACTATTATTTATAACATGTTGTTGGACTTAATGTTTATGAAGCTCAAGCTGTATAGTGCACATCCAATTATGTTTTCTTACAGCCATGGAGGGTTTTATGAAAAGGAATATTGAGTGAATGCTTTATTGCTGAAAAATATTGTATTGGTTAGAAAGGAAGTTAATCCAATAGGAGGTAAAAACAGTAACAAAGGCTACAGCAAATACAAGGTGCTTTAAATTCATTGCATGACATTCTCACCCTAATTATTAGCCCACACTGGGAATAAAAACAGCACCCTCATCTTCAAGTTATTATTTTTTTTTTCCCCTTTCCTCATTTTTATTGCACATTTACATAAGACTTGAATGCCTTGTACTTCTTCCAGGCTGCCTTATCAGGTTTCTTTTAACCCTTTACTTCTCTTTTTCCACAGCCGTGCAGGAGGACTCATTTATGCCCACGGAGGCAGTGGAAGGCAGGTGACAACAGTGCAGGTGGCTGGGGCAGAGGAGGCCAAGCCACCACGGGCACAGAGGTGGCAGCAGCTTGAACAAAAGCCCAGCAGTTCAGGTGCTTATCCAGCCTCAGCTCCCAGAGCCCCTTGGGTCTGCAAAGCTGGAACAGAAAGTCCTGAGGGAAAAAAAAAAAAAAATAGGATATCCAGTATTTCCTGTATCTAATTGGATGGGAAATATTGCAAGAGCAAATCTTTCTCGTGGTGTGGAGGACCAGCCCACACCTGGCAGCAGAAATGTCCAGTGGATGGTTGAGTAGGGTGTAAAAAAAAACCTCTTTGAAAAATGCCCTGTCCCTCGTGAAGGACCATTGTTATTGCAGTTAGGGAGAGCAGAAAGAATGAAGTGGGGGTTTGTGGTTTGTGCTTTATGCTTAAAACGAGGAGACTTAAAGAAAGTCTGACTGAAGGAAAAAGAGGGAAGGAAGGAAGATTAGCCAGTTAATAAAGGAGATTTATGTGAGTGACAGTGGGTAGGCAAATTGCACTGCTAAATGGGGTATGGACTTCTTTTATGTGGAGAAGAGATTTCATCAATTTTCTTTAACTCAAACTGCGCCATAATCGTGTCGTCGGGGCCTTGGCTGGAGGAGACACCCATCTCATGGAGAAACAGGTCTGGAGACATCCAGGCTGCCCTGCAGAAATTTGGGAATTCTCCATCTCCTGCATATGTTTCCAACAGGCATTTTTTGCTGTGCTGCAGTTTTGATCAAGGCTTGGGATTTTTTAAATCTGTACCATGAGTCAAAGGTGCTGCTCCAGCAATTCCTCATTTTCAGTGAGCAGCTTGGGAGGACTTGGAGAGCTGAGAAAGGCCGGCTGAGATGGGATCTCAGGAGCCTGAGAACTTGGATGATGATGAAAGTTCTTGTTTTTGTCATCGCTGTCAAACAGGCTGGGCAAGAAAGATGCAACTACACGAAGCACGAGCCGATAGCTGGTGTCTGACCCATGTCCAGCTGGCTTCCAGGAGCTTTTCTTCTGAGGGAAAGCATCTGTGTAGCCAGTGGCTGATGAATTCCCGTGGAAGCATTTCCGATTTGAGCTCGTGCTATGTGTGTTCCTGGTTAAAAGTCAACTTCTGAGAACACATGGGTTGTCCCGAGGTTCTGCCCGCCGTTATTGGAGTCGGTGTTTCCAACAGGAATTCAGCTCCTCGTGTTACAGACGATGAGACCTGATGAGCTGCTATGAACGTGTTATCTGCATGGAGCTGAGCTGGCTCCTGCTCCAGAGCAGGATTTCCTGGAGCAAATCCAACCTAGGACAGGAGCTACAAGGAAAAACATTTTCCTCCCTGGGCCGCATCACTGCGGCTTCACATCTCCCTCAGACCTGACACAGTGTGTAGCCACAGGACCAGGGCCTCAACAAAGAGAGTAGAATTGTCCACAGACAGAAATAAATAATCCTCTGTGGCTGATATTTCATTTATCATTTATGCACTTGAATTTATATTCACCTAAATCCTATACATATGTCCTTAAATGCCTGCAGAAATCTCAGATTTCTCCTCTTCCATTAGGGATACCATCTAAAACCTGCTTTCTATTAAAAACAACAACAAAAAAAAAAGCAGTTCAGAAAAAGTGCATTCTTTCTCCATCCCCGAGCCGTTTGGCACTTCAGAGAATCATTAGAGAAGTGTGTGTGTGTTTTTCAAAGCCAAAAAAATTTCCCTCCCAAAATCCCACCCTCTTTTCCAGTGGCTTCTGAGAAAGCAGCAGAGGCAAACACCACTGCAAAGTGTGGATGAGGAGTCAGAGGAGCCTCAGGTGTCTGAAAAAGGTGGAGATGGAGACAGAAGATCCAGGGAAAGGAATCTGGGATGGCCACAGGTTAAAAATGGCATTTTCTTGTTGAATCCTGTAAATGGGAAGAAGTTCATTAAGGATCACTAGCAGGAAACATGAATATTATGCTTAATTTCGAGAGAAAATTCCATGTATATGCTTCAGATAAGGCTGGGGGTAGGATTACAAAGATTAGGAAGTTGGACAAGTCGGTTTGCGGCTGGATTTTGGGATATTTAATCAATTTTACTGCAAGATTTTCTTTACCCTTGTAATTACACAATGTGTGATTACATTGTTTTAATGCGAAAATATTGACTTTTATGTTGGTGTATTTGAAATGACCAAAACTAAAATAAAAACTATGTGTTGGACAAAAGGTGAGTTTAGTAATTTATCTTCTTGGACTTAGAGAATTGAAGTGGAATGAGAATCAGTCATAATTTCCCTGGCAGTGTCCAAGGCCAGCTGGACATTGGGGCTTGGAGGAATCTGGGATAGTGGAAGGTGTCCCTGCCCATGGCAGGGGTGGAACTGGATGAGCTTTAAAGTCTCTTCCAACCCAAAACTGAATTTTAACTTCGTAGTTGAATGACTTTTAAAACTTTTTTAATAGATAATTATGAAATAGTTGGAGGAAAGGTTTAGAAAAAGATGTTGGGGAAATAAAAAGGCCTAGAAATACATTCTCGTTGTTACATTCACAGAGATTGGGAATCAAAGGAAAACAATCCTGTTTGGATAATCCACCTCTTGCTTTGGGCATTTTATCTACCCTGGGCAGAGTCTAGGTCTGTTGATAAGAATAGATAATGTTTTGCAAAAGGAGCAGTTAAAGATCTGGTTGCATCCCTGGGTATTCCCAGGCATTGAAAGAAAATCTGGATATTCTACTGAGAAGGCTGGACTAGGAATAGCCTTAAACTACTTTTTTAGCTGGAGGACAAATATGTTTGAAATCATTAGGAGTGGGATTAGGGTTATTTAGAGCTGCCCCTTTTTCCTCCTTGTCAAATCATTCAGGAAAATGAGGCCTTATTGCCACAGAACTCAAACTTCACAATGATTTTGAACTATCTCCATTTTGAGATGCTCAATAAAACCAGCACTGCAGGGAAATGTTGTTGCACTTTAGGATTATCCAAAGGTCAAATATTCAGAATAATCTAATAGAAAAACACTGGCTTCAATTTAATGGAATAGCATTTAATAGGAGAGGAAAAATATTCTAACCTGAAAGACTTTATCATAAAAAAATAAAAATCTTAAAAATCAAGGGAAATGCCAAAACCTCAGAGTTTGTGATGCTGCATAGCACTCTGTGGGCAGCACAGTTGGACAAGAGATGCCAGGAATTCAGGAGGTCCGGTGGGCTCCCTTCAATCCCAGAAACTCTCCTTTGGAGTCTGGAGTAAATCTCTGCTTGTCTGGAAGAGAACACAATGTGTAGCACTTTATTTGTTATTCTGACTGCTCCTAAATCAGACTCGCTGTGCAAATTTTGGTTCTTTCCGTGTGGACCTTCTTTGTCTGAAGTTTGCTGGGGCAGAAAACAAAGGAGGATTCAGAAGGATTTCTGGCTGTGTCGGCAGATCCATCACTGCCCCAGACACGGCTCCACCTCACGGCACCAGGGCAGGGACAACACCACCCACCAAGGATCAGCAATGCCCCTTATGTTGGCTACTGAGCAAAAGGATCTGGCATCCACGAGCTGGGGGAAACACCCAAGTGTTCCAGAATAAAACAATGAACATGAACTGGCAAATGGTGAGTTTTGAGCTACGAGACTGGAAAAGTCAGTGTCAGCTGGAGACCCTGCTCACAGAGGCAATGAGTTCTCTTCAGATCTGTTACAAGATTTTTGTGAAATTCAATTGTCTGAGCAGTGCTCAGTGAGGACATTTGAAATTTTACCATTTTATTTATTTGGTATCAGGAAATGACAAAGAGACCCGAGTGTGTAATGCAGGATCTGCCACAGATTCCACCACAGACCCTCATATGGCTAAACACATCTATGTTATCCAACCATATTGCTGAACATATGAATTCTTTAAGGAAGATTATCCTGAATTTCTCTATTTTATAATAAGCCTTACAAACAGAGCTGTGAAACTTCTCCATTTGCTCCTCTCCAAACCGCCGGCTCGCGAGTGCATCATTAAGAGGTGGCGGATTTCTCCAGCCATTTCCATCCTGGCCATCCCATTCCTCAATCCCTCAATCCCTCTCTGGCTGCAGCCACAGACGGTGTTTGGGCAGGCCCTGGGGGTGAGCAGCCAGAGGGTGGGGCCATCCCTGCCTCCCGCCGCCTTCCTGCTCCGTACCGGAGGTGACCGGGCAGGGGGTCCCTGCTGGGGTTACCCTGGGCCACTCTCCCTGCTGCAAACAGGAACCTCCAGCAATGCTAAACAAATCAGGCTGCCAAGGGGTTTTTTTCCCTTTTTT
>VYXD01004243.1:202631-212988 GCA_013397195.1 Hylia prasina | reverse complement strand
TGGCACTGGGTGTTTGTTATCCCTGGGATGGCACGGAATGTTTGTTATCCCTGGGATGACACTGGGTGTTTGTTGTCCCTGGAGTGGCACTGGATGTTATCCCTGGATGGTACTGGATGTTATCCCTGGAGTGGCACTGGGTGTTATCCCTGGAGTGGCACTGGGTGTTTGTTATCCCTGGGATTGCACTGGGTGTTTGTTATCCCTGGGATTGCACTGGGTGTTATCCCTGGAATGGCACTGGGTGTTATCCCTGGGGTGGCACTGCCTGTTGAGGATGCCTGGAGCGGCACTGGATGTTGCGTTCCTGCAGGTTCCAGATCCGTGCTGTCCTTGCTCGGGGCACACGTCCTGTGTGCTGAACTCTCTCCCGGAGCACACAAACCCCGCTCACCCTCCGCCAGCCCCCGGCTCCGTCCCCTCCGGTCCCAGCCGCGCCTGGAAAGCGGAGGGAGCGCCCGTGCACAGCCGGCGTCTGCGGCTTTTTCTGCCTCCTCCTTCCAGACTGGGGGAACAGGAGACACCGGGGAGGAAGCAGAGAGCGAATCCTGACGGAGCAGAGGTCGGGGTTTGTTCGCGTTTTGGCTCGCACCGGCAGAATGCAAAGGGCAGAACCAGATAGGGCAGGAAATGTGAACCTGCGTCTGATTTACTCCTGATGAAAGTTAACCCCCTTCCACTGGAAATTTCTGTGGAGGGAAGCCAAGTCCCTGCAGCTGAGAATCCGTCCCCTTTGTGTTCAGATCAGTTGTAATAATTAAAGATATATTAAGACAGCAGAGAGTGCAGTGTGATCAGGACTGGGAAAAAAATCCTTCAGTTATTTTAGCTTGAGTCCTTACGTTTATTTTTTGTGACTGAGATTGTTTAAATAATATGTCTCCAGAGAACAGAGTAAAAATATAGATTCTAATTTGAATATAGATAAACACTGGATTATATATCACAAAATATGCTGGTGTAGCACAAGCAGTACATGCTACATGTTAACACTAGGTCTTACGTAACCACAGCACACAGCCAACTCACTTTTATCCTGCTAATGTATTTTTTTACCTCCAAACATTAATATTTTTATATCTATATATATGTACTGCTACAATGCCACATTCCCAGATTTTACAGTTTCTCTGCATTTTTCTGGCACAGGTTACAATGGAGGAAAAACGCCAACTGGAACACGTCGAAAAACAAGATCATAAGGTTTCACTCAAGTTGCTTAAATTATTATGTAGGAGGTATATTATCGACCTTTTAATAAAAACCTTTACAGTCTCCATGGAAACATTTTTACATTGACATATAAAAACATAAATGGAAAAAAAATGTTGTAAAAAAAATGAATCTGGTCTCCTGTTCATAAATTAGAGGCTGCCCTCGCTGTGTGGTGCCTCATCTTCCCTCCGTTATGCAAATGCAGCTGCTCAGTGATGATTCATTAGTAGAGCATCTTGCTGTAACCTGTGTAGTAAGCTGAGGGATTCAAGAGGTTTAATCCTAAAATAGCATTTACTGTTTCTGCGAGGCGGTTTCCCACCTACTTTTAAACCAGGACAGCACATCAGTGCATTTGGGCTCGGGTTAAATGTGCAGGAGGTGGAACAACCCTCGGAAGTACCGACTCATAAAATTCAAAGCTCACAAGAAAGTGCCTGCCTGGTTTTCTTTTCGCTTAAATTAAGAGCCTCTCATCCTGACCACGCCGAATTTCCAGGAGTTCGCAGCCTTTACAGCAGAGGAAAATCCTCCTGCAGCCTCAGCCTCACGCGCTGGAGCCCCGGCAAATTTGGGAAGGGGCGAGGAATCTCCAACACATCGTTTGAGATAAGGATAAGTCTCTCTTGATTTGAATTCCAGAGCTCTCAGCTGTGGTGCGCTGACATCTCGTCAGCACCCGTGACATTTACCAGCGATATCCCGTTTATATCACTCTCAACTCCAGAGGCCAGATGACAAGATGCAAAGACATTCGAATTCTGATTGCAATACAAAGGCAGAAGTTTGTGCCGTTAAAAAAAAAGAGAAGCACAGTACAAAGAGCACGGGGATTGTTTTCCAAGAGGCACCGGCGCAGTGCTAAATGTGCTTTTATTTACAGATAATTCTCTGGCAGGTTTCTCTTTTAATCTCAATTTCCTCTCTAATCAATGCAGGATTGTGCCAACCATTTGCAGGAGGCATTCTTTACATGAGTACACATGAAGTGGTTTTTCAAGGAGCTGAAGAAATGAAATTGTCAATGTTTACTACAATAAAAAGCAGCTCCTAAAAAACACCCTGTTCAAATCCAAGCAAATGAAGCATTGACCTGTCTCACATAATAAAACAAAGAACTAAATAGTCTCAAAATGAATCATGCAGCTTTCTACCAATTTTCAAGTTATGAAAACCAAAAGGCTTGATTAGCACATAGATTTTAAAAAGTTGAAAAAAGAGTCTTAAAAGCCAGGTAAATGTCATATTCTGAATGCAATAGGTAATACAGATGAATTGTACAGGTTTAAGCTCCTTACAGAGCCCAGTGAATTTATTGAAAGCCTTTGCATTCAACAGCAGCATCAGAGACAGTTCAGCATGAAATTAAATAGTTAATAACTTAAATATAATTTAATATCAAGCCAAACAGCTGTTCTCCTCACATACAATCTAAGAAGAAATTTTTATAGAAATAAACAGATACATTTATTAACATATGCTTGTTATCCAAACATATTCATAATAGCTTTCTTTCAGTTCCTGCCTAATACAGCTGACAAGATGATTTTCAGAGGGATTTCTTGCTGAATCGAACTTGAAGGGAACATCCCTCCATACCTGGATAGTTTTTGCAGTGCCTTGAGCTTTGTGTTAATAACATTACAAAGGAAACTGATTTTCAGCAAGTGGTTCAGCGCCGAGTCTCTAAATACCAGAACCCCCCGAAAGTATCTCAAATTCATTTTGGCCAAGCTCACAACAGGAAATGGGTAAAGGGAGCGAGTCACACTGAAGTGATTGTTGAAATGAACCCAGAAAAGTGTGGAAAATGTGGAGTTTGTGAGTTCAGGCCTCCCTCCCTTCCGAGCTGGAACGGAGCTCTGAGCGGTCTACAGAAGGTGTCCCTGCCCATGGAATGAGATGTTCCTTAAGATCCCTTCCAACCCAAACCCTTCTGGGATTCTGTGTCACAGGGCAAACCCAAATATTGCCTCAGGCTCTGACCTCCAGACTACGCCGCAGAGCAGCACTCTGGCAAAATCTCTCAGATAAAAAACTGCACAGTTTCTCCAGTCTTATTTGTAGTTACTACCAGTGAAAGATGTTTAACTGTGGGTTTGGAAGAGACATGGCATACACTGACTCTGGAATTTCCAAACTTGTACCGTGGGCTTTAATAAACACCGGCGAAACTCCCCGGAACATTTTTGCACGTGTAAGAGGAGAGCCTTTAATTCACTCAAAGGACAAAACCATCCGATAATGAGAGCCCCATCTGGCAAAATACCCGAAATTCTAGAAACCCTGTGCAAGGAAAATCCCTCTAGGAAAAGCCAGCGTCCATAAATGAGACAGAGGAGTCGAATATTCGAATATTTATTCGAATAAAAGGAGAGAGTCCCCTGGGGCACACAGCCGCGGTGATTTCTCTCTCTGGGTTTTGGGGGATGCAGCCTCCTTATCCCAAACTCCCGGCCGCATCTTGCCCTCTTCCCTTCCCCACTGCTGGCATACCTGGGAGGTGCAGCCTTCCCGAGCCGCCTACCCCATATCCCCCCTTGAACCTGGCATTTTATCCCAAAAATTCGGAAACTCAGCCTTGTGCAGACCCGTTTTTCTGTTCCAGGAGCCGAGCTGTCTGTGTTCTGTACCAAACCAGCTGCTTGAAGTCGGTACAGACATTTAGACCCTTTTCAAAGGCATTAACACCCATCGAATTGCTTGTAAAGACATTAGCACACATCTTCCCCGTTTTGAAAGAAAAGCACGCGAATTCCGGCATTTCTAATCAGCTGCGTTTTCCTGTCGTCCCCTCATCTAAATTTCACCTTTTTGTGTCTGCTGAAAACTGAAACATGGTGGAAGGTTTGGCCTGGGGAATGATGGAGGATCAGCCTGGCAGTTCCCACCGGCAGGGGCTGACAGCTTTGTTCCTCTCCCTGCAGAGCTGGGGCTCTCAGGTGATGCTGGGTGACCACCCAAATCCTGCTGCCCCTCGTATTTCCCCATTTCACCTTCCCCTTGGCTTCTCCACGCCTGGGAGAGAAGTGGAAAATATTCCTCCTGCAAAACCGGCCGAGAAGAGAGAGGCCAGAGCAGAGGGGTCGAGCTGGCAGCGCACAGAAATCCAGTTTGTACTTTCAGCAGGGATCACTTGAAATTCCAGGTGTGTCCCCAGGGTCCCCACAGGGTTTTGTGGCCACTCGAGCCACCAGAGCCCCCAGCAGCTCTTCGGGACTCACCACCCTTGTTCACGGTTTGCATCCACAAATTGGCCCCGCTCCGTGAACTTAATACGAGGCTGTGGGGCCAACAAAAATGTGCCAACATTTCTGGCAAATCTTCCCGCAGTGTTTGTGCAGATCTTTGCAGGTCATTAACCTGACAATGCCGGCGATGAGAGGCTGGGAGTCACAAATGCGAGTCACAAATGCCTCGGCGTGGTCGCCAAGGCTCAGCCCTTGGCATTCCAAGCACGCAGGGCCAGCGAGGAGCTGGAGAAACCTGATGCCACCCTGCTGGATGGAGAGCAAACATCGCACTGCCACGGCAACGGAGGGAGAAGGGCTGCTGACAGGAAAAAGAAAAAAAAAAAGGAAAATTGCCAAGGAAAATCGCTGTGAACTTCCAACCCTGGCAGCGCATCCAGTCATGGAGTGGTTTGGGTTGGAATGGACCTTAAAGTCCATCCAGTGCCACCTCCTGCCATGGGCAGGGACACCTCCCACTGTCCCAGGCTGCTCCAAGCCCCCTCCAGCCTGGCCTTGGGCACTGCCAGGGATCCAGGGGCAGCCACAGCTGCTCTGGGCGCCCTGTGCCAGCCCTGCCCACCCTCCCAGGGAAGGATTTATTCCCAATATTCCATCCAGCCCTGTCCCCTGGCAGTGGGAAGCCATTCCCTGTGTCCTGTCCCTCCAGACCTTGTCCCAAATCCCTCTCCAGCTCTCCTGGAGCCCCTTTAGGCACTGGAAGGAGCTCTGAGGTCTCTCTAGATCTTTCCCTTCTCCAGGTGAGCACCCCCAGGTGTCCCAGCCTGGCTCCAGAGAGGCTCCAGCCCTTGGAGCAGCTCTCTGGCTCCTCTGAGCTCACTCCAACACGTCCATGACCTCCTGATGTTGGGGATCCCAGAGCTGAGCACAGTGTGACCATCAGAGCAGCATTCCCAAACCTCCAGAGCCTGATAAGGCTCCCACACCCCCTGCGCTGCTCCTGTCTTTTCAGGAGCTCATCCCCATCTCCTTCCTTGGACACAACAGCGCTGCCACTGAAATTCCACTTCTCCCCTGCCAGCCTTCTCTGGAGAGGATTCCAGAGCTGGGAAGTAACTCCCTAATGGAGGTCAAAAATCCAATTTTTCCTCATAACAGCCTGCACCTTTTCCCGTCATATTTGTCTTCAGACACAAGGATGCACCCGTTGGAGTAATTATGTTTAAATACTAATAATCTCTAAAGTTCTTCCATAAACTCAACATCCATCTAGCAGAGGTTTATTCTTCTTATTGATATCCCCAAGAAACATAAAGTCTCTTAAGGGATGAGTCCCTTGATAGTTTTCCATGTGAAGATTTTAAATGGGTGGAATAATTATTGAAAAAAATCTAAAATTCATACATGGATTTGTAACATTTAAAAAAAAAATCTCAATTAAGTTTATGATGTGTTTATTCAGTTTTTTAAACTTTTTACAAATTCTTTTTTTAAAATAGTCCCAGGGATTTTGGATTCCCTGATAACAGCTTTGATGTAAACTTCCATGCATTTGAGCCCTTCTGTGAATGGTTGTGGTTGTCAAGTCACATTTTGGTAACTGTGAGTGTGAATCAAATATAAAACAAGGTAAGTGAAGAAAAAGAATAAATAATTGCAGTAGTAAAATTCATATTTGTTAATCATGTTAATAATCAGAGTTAATCTGATCTACCCCAGCGTCTCAGCCTTTTCTGAGCACTAGTACAAGAAATTTTAATTTGTTGTATGCTCTGGGACAGGGGTGGGCGCATCCAAAACTCTTCCCATGATCCCAGAGCTCCTTTGTCTGCTCAACTCTTCCTCAGAGGTCGCTCCAAACTTTATTTCACCCCTTCTTCTGACCTTGAGTCAGAGCACAAAACCGCGTAGGCATTATTAAACACCCCTAACTTAGTCCCAAAATTCTGCCGTATCAAGTTGCACCAGACCTGACTTCGCCTGTGAAGAAACAATCTGTTTTCATCCCGCGTTATCCCAGCTTGGAAGCAGCCCTTATCCCGACGCTCAACACGCCCGATGTTCGCCGGCGCTGAAGTCACAGCCCCGCATATTTCTGTGCGTGTGTATGTGTTTGCATCTGCAGTTTCCCAATATCCCTGGCTACTGCTCTGCGAGCCATTGAACCGCTCAGCGCTGCATGTAATAAAACACTGAAGGCATCTGGGTTTTTTTGGACACGTGTCTTGGCAGGAAAGCCGGGCTTGAAGTGTTGGATTCTCTTCGCGCAGTTTGGAGACCGGCGTGTTTCCAGTGGAGCTGGAAACCTGTAACCACTCATATGCTCTGCTGGGCAATTTGTTAGAGTTCAGGACTGTTTGGATTTGTTTTCAAGTTGGAAAAAAGAAATTTAAGGGGGTAACCTAAGAAAGAACAGATGCTAACGCTGGAATATTAGAGCTACGGGTTCTTATCGCAGTTTGGGGAGCTGTCTAACAGTTCTTTTTAGACAAAATCTGGCCTGGAAGTGGCATGAAAGCAACTGTGTTGAGTATTGTGAAAGCAGCTGCCCTCTCTGCACTCCTCTGACTTGTGAAATCCAGCGCCTCTGGTATCTCAAACGGCTCCATTCTGGCTCCCCATCCACTGCTCCCAACGTTCTGCCCAGGCTGCCTTCAGCAGAAAGGTGTTGGCACCTGGCCACTGTCCAGCAGGGCATGTTGGACATTTCAGGGCTTTGAGCATCTCAATCCATTGCTGTGTGTTTTCCACACTTAAGGAAAGCAGGAAAATCCAGGAGACATTATTGTGGTATAAAATATAAAATGCAGATCCAGATGATAGAATCACAGAACTTCCTGGTTGGAAGGGGCCTTAAAAATCATCTAATTCCAACCCCTGTCATGGACAGGGACACCTTCCACTATCCCAGGTTGCTCCACTCCCAACCTGGCCTTCAACACTTCCAGGGACAGAGCAGTCACAGCTTTCCTCTGTGCCAAGGCCCCACAGTAAAAAAAAAATCTTAATATCCCATCTAAACCTGTCAATTTGAAGTTATTCCCTGTTGTCTTGTCACTAAAAGCTCTTGAAATAACCCCTTTCCATTGTTTCCTGTGGTTTTCCTTCATCTACTGGAAGGTCACAGTCATATTCTGTATTTTGTACCAAGAGCAGACAAGAACCTTGCACCATTTTGCACCACTGCCAAATTTGTTTTGTTTATCCCCAAGAATGCCTTGGAGTGGTTTTGGGGTTATTCCCATGGAAGTGGCTCCCTGGGAGATGCTGCCCAAGCTGCAGGTGGGGGGTCAGCAGGACAGCTGGGATTTCTCCAGCACATCCAGTCCCAGCTAAACCTGCAGCACAGCACTTCTGGATTCCAGAGCTGGAGCAAGTGGGCAAGGAAAAGACCCCCAAAGTGGCCCTCTACTATATCAGCATCTGATTGCAATTTCTGATGGCAATTTCTTCCTTTTTTTACACAATTTTCCATCTGTCTGGGTAACCAAAGCCATGCAGATGACTGGAAGGAAACGCCAATTCTTTTTACTTTTGTTGAAATGACTTTCACCCTTCTGCTATCGTATTCTCTGCTACATTTAATTTGTTTTGGTTTAGCACATTTTAGCTGAGCAAACAATTTGTATGTTATGACTCCAGCCCGTTTTAGAATTGTTCAGGATTTTTTTTTTTTTTCCCTTTTTCACAGCTTTTTTTCTAACCTGTCTGTATTCAGCTCACACGCTGGGTTGTATTTAAACAGAAGATCAACTGATAATTGCAACACCACTGCTGGCGTCGCTGGAGTGATGAGGCTGCCAGCATTTCCAGGTTGAATTTTGGCACCCGACATCGCAGCCTGGAAGCCAATTTTATTAAAATGAGTAGAGGGAAAAATCTGTTTGGCCTCTTCTGCTTGATAAGAGTGTAAAAAGACAACATTTTAAAAGAATAAATGAATGTTGAGAACACAGTGTCTGACCTGCAGGGATTTTTTGTGGCGTTTGCCGCTGTGCTGAGGCGTGCAGGTCGATGTCTGGGGATGGGATCACCCTCATCCCCAGCCTCACTGTCCCAGATGAGGACATTGAACACTCATTAATTCATTGTTTACAAACTGGGGCATCAGAGGGACACCCAGGAAAGGTTTGGAGCTGGGAGCCCCCTGTCCCAGGTGAGCAGGGCCTCCCATGCAACCCCACAACGAGGCCAGTGTTGCCCCAGTTCATCCCAGAAATTCCACATTCCTCAGTAAAAGCACAGCCATCCTCACTTATTATTGTCTGAGGGCCCATATCCTACCACCTCCTCTGGAAAATGTGCAACCACGCACCAGCAGAATACAGATGAAAATCTGCACTCATATAATTTTATATTTAAGCCTATGGGATAGGGATAATTACAGTTTTAGAATGGGATCAAAAAGCCCAGATCTACAGAGACTCTTTGAAGTCAATATCTATTTATTATAATTACACAACATCTTCCATCGGACCTGAAAGCATTATTCAGGCATTAATAAATTAAAGTTTGCAAAAGACAAGCTTCCCATGCCACTATTTATCCCCATTTTATGGAGAGGCAACCTGAGGAACAAAGAGTTGAGGTGAGTTGCCTCTGTGTTGCAGCAGCACGTGGACCCTGGTAGGTGCAGCCAGCCACAGGCTTTCAAACAGAACATTTGGCTCATCTTAGTCCCCAGATTCTCCTGACATTCCCTGTATTCTCACACCTGGGGCTTTCCTGGCTGGAGATACCAAAGGCCAAACGTTCTGGGGTGTAGCGAAGCTGCTCAGTTAGTAAAACTATTAACACTTTGTATTTAATATTGCCTTTATCCCACACAGGCATTTATCTAACCACTCTGAGCTGCACAGAAACTCTTGTTCCACTCCTCCCATGTATGAGAAGAAGACAGGAGGAGTGGAAACAGGACTTGTACAAGGTGATTTAGGGAGCCGAAATCCAAGCTGGGAAAGCTGGGAGCCAAAACTTCCTTCTGGGTCACAGCCTGTCCGTGGTGGGTGAGGAAGCTCTGAGGCAGCACACACCAAACACAAATCTGGAGAAAATTGGGCAACATTTTGACAAAGGGCAGCAGTTCCTCAGCAGTTATTGAAAAGAGAGTTCACCACTGAAATACTGCAGTGCTCCATGGAATGGAAGCAAATTTGGGTCTGAATGGAACAGAACCAACCTCTAACCAATGTTTTATTCAAAATAACTCTGCTGGATAGAGGAATAGAATCATGGAATCATTAAGGGTGGAAAAGACCTTTAGGATTACCAATTCCAGCCCTCTGGCAGCCTGAGATGGTGCTTTCTGGAGAAATTTGCACCTTGGAGGTGCTGCTCCATGAAAACGTGCTCAGCACTGCTGCTCTGTGCAAGGGCAGAGGACACCAGGGCTGAGGTGATGCTGCAAACACTGCTCAGCTCCAGCTGCTGGCAGAGCCCCGGCACCCCCAGAGCAGCAGGGATTTGCTGCCCCTCACCCCAACTGCAGCATCAGGGCTCGGTTGCTGGGATCAGCCTGGCACAGCACCTCCGAAACCCACCTCTGCCGTCAGGGCCGGGCTGGCAGAGGGAGGGAAGCAGTGTTTTCCTTGGGTTGGCAGAGGGCAGTGTGTCCCCTCGCATGCTCCACCGGGCACCTCTGTGGCAGGGGAGGCACAGCTGGCACGGCAGAGGCACAGTGTGATCGTGTCCTGCTCTCCTGGGCTGTGATCCACGAGGGTCCCTACGCTCTCCAACACAGACACCCTCAGGACAGGCTCCCACCAACTTCCTCCGCTGTGATTTTCCCTTTTGCATTGTGTTTGACATTTTTTGAGACCGAGCTTTGTTACAGGCTATTAGCCTATGGCAGTAGGCTGGGGAGATAAGACTTCATCAAGCTATAAATCACACCAAAGCGTGGAAAAATGGGAAATTCTGAGGTTGCACCGGCAGCTCTGGTTGGGTTCGCC
>VYXD01004243.1:187631-197631 GCA_013397195.1 Hylia prasina | reverse complement strand
CCCCAGCCACCAGCCCCCTCCCTTGGCCAGGCTTTCCAGCCTGGCAGGAGCCAAATGTGCCCAGAAATCTTTGTGGCACCTTTGGCTGGTGGTTCCTGTCCCAAGGTGGTGAGTGGGCTGTGATCACAGCGGGAACAGGGTGGAAAAAGAGGAGGAAAGAGTTGTTAGGAAGAAGGAACAAGGGGAAAAAGAAAGCATTTGATGAAATGAGAAAAGGAAAAAGACACCGGGTAAGATAAACGTGTTGGAGGTCAGCAAAAAGTGATCCAAATGTCAGCAGTGAAGGTGCAGGACCAGATCAAAGAAGACTTGGAAGCCCAGAGCAGAAAAGGGAGGAAAATAACCCAAGGACAATAATTAACAAAGCATAAAGAAGTAATATCTGTTATATATAAAAGAATGCAGGAAGCTGAGGCGAGGATGCAGCAGAGCATGGAGCATGAGAGGGGACACAGGGCAGCAGGAAAGATGAGAGGGTGACACCGGGTGACAGAAAACCAGCAGAAAACTCATCTGCTCTCTGAAAGAGAAAAGCAGATAATCTGAAATTCGGATACTGCAATTACCAGAGCTTTAGATATGTCTAAAAGAGAGATCAAGACAATATTTTTCTCCATGGGGACTCCTTCATTAATAATAGAAGTGGGATTTCTTTTTAAGCGTGACGTTCGTCACCTTCCCTTCTGCTCACACAGGCAGGGGGTGCCAAGGCACGGGGTGCACTGGGAGCATCTCCTGCTCTTCCACACCCCTGGGAAAAGCACACCAGGCTCTGAGCTCCCCTCTTGGCCGAAGAGAGGTGACATCCTGCTTGGCTGGGCTGCAAAATGCTCTTGCCTCTGGCAAATCCCCTTTTCCCAGTGAAACCAGGGCTGAGTAGCACCAACTCTCTGGCGGAGGTTGGCCAGGGAGGGTGCAAGGATGCTGGGACAGTTCCTCTAGTGACCAAGGGGGGGAAAGAAGTGGCACAGCCTCTCCACAATCCTGCCGCTTCCCAGGGTTGGGCAGGTCAGGAAGGTTCTCGGCAGTGTGCACAAATTGAGCAAAAAAAGAGAAAAATCTGTCCAGGGTTCATGGGAGGGCTTTGATATCTCACACTCCTGCACAAACGCCCTTCATGGCCTCCATGGATTTCTGGGACATCATAGGAATCAGCTGTCAATTTCCTTTATGCAAATCACATGGAAATCTCTGTGGGCACACAGGAGAGAGGAGGAAGTGTGGTCATAAACACCCAGAAACACTGGAGCTGTGAAGAGAAGGGCGTGGAAATGTGCATGTGTTTTTATTCTAAACAAATTGATCATTAGCCACAGCATTAATAGCATTTACCACGCTGGACCTGATTTCAGAGCTGACAAAAAACCATATTTCTAATTCGTGTCAGAGTATTTCCAGTCTTTCCACGCTCCTGATGCTCCAGGAATGTACCTGGAGCACCAAAACCTGGGCAGAAATGGACCTTCCACTCATCTCACCTTGTTCCTCTTGGACCACATGTGATTCCCACATCACTGAAAAAATTCATCTCATATTATAGCATTGGTTATGACCCCCACAACGGGTTCAAAATCAGCTCCCTCCTTGCACATCTTTGCCAGAACAAGCTCCTGGTTTCAGGAGGCATTTTCCATGGAAATGAGCTCCAGAGAAGGAAGCTGTGGGAGTCTGTCAGGCACGCAGTAAACTCAGGTCTGAAGAGTGGCATTTCCTGATGCACATCCTTAATTACAACAACAGAATAGAGAGTGTGGAGGAGGAACCTTTACAGAGCTTTAAAGGAAGGAGTGATAGGTGGTACAACTGTCTGGATTTCCTTGGAAATATGAAGCAATATCATTTATTAATTATGCTGAGGTAACTGGGAAAAAAATTAAATATAGAAGTACCTGAAACCAGTAATTGGCTGGAAAGTTCCCTCCCCCTCCCCCCCATCTTACTCTGCTGCTGTAGAAATTACCAACAAAATATATTCCACTTCATTTCCCATGACACTAAACACTTGGAATATGGTTCCACATCTTAATATTATTGAAAGATGAAGTGACATAATGAAAAAAACCTAACACAGAGCTCCTCTCTTCCCGAGCAGGCAGTGCCAGTGTCTCTGGGAATATGAACACTCCTTTCTCTAGCACCTGGGAATGTGGAGGACCTGCTGCACAAAGCTGGCCTCAAAATCATTCTTCCCCTCATGCTTTTGCCCCATGACTGACTTGCAAAAATAAAGGACCAGCAGATTGGTTTCCAGCCCCCAAGATGAGCTGCTGGACTTCATGGCTGTGGGCAAACACTTCTGAAAACACAGCAAAACTGTGGAAACCTGACCTGGCATCACACAACCCTGAATTATTTAGGGATAACACTCACCACCTGCAAAGGAGGAGCCTGTGCAGGACATGAATGCCCAGGAAGCTGCCCGTGGATATAGGGGAGGCAAGAAGGAATGGGGCCACTCCTCTCCTAAGGCACCTGGAAATCCCCAGCCTGGTGCTCCATGGAGAGGTGCCTCCACCAGCCTCGCCAAGAGCTGGATGAGCTCCCAGGCTGGGCACTGGTGGTTGGTGCATCACAGACTGATCACTAACCTGCTGTGGAAATCCTCACTGAGGAAGGACAACAGCCACGGGACAGATCGTGTTCTTCTCCAGCAAAAATTGGTTTGGTGGATCAAAGCTGCAGAGTAATTGCCACTGCTAAGTTGTGATTTTTTTGTTTTAAATAGAATATTTCAGTTATGAGTGCAAAATATTTCTCTAGCTGTAAATGTAAGCCCCACATCAATTAAAATGGAGCTTTGTATGTATTAAACATACAGGATTTAATTGTCAAAAGCGAGTAAATTCTAGGTTAAATCTATTATTCCAGCCTTTTAATCCTGTGGGATAAAGGTAGTTGACACATTATATATCCAGCCCCACTCAAGAGGAACAGTAGGGCTGGCCAACAATACGGTGGGAGTACTAAAGAATAATTTCCACTTTTTCCAAAGACATTTATTTCTATTTTACAAGGCGTAGCAGGTTTATTTTGATGGCTACCAGACCCACTAATTTCTCTTGGAATCATGCAAAATGATTCCTCAAGAACCACCGTGCCAGGCAGTGTAGGAACACACACCTCAGAGTGGTTGTTAAAGATAAATTCCTTGGAAGTTTGACTTGGCATTCTTCAATTACTGCTCTAATTATTCTTCTATTGCTTAGGCAGCGAGCCAAAGGTTTCCTGGGTGCAGAGGAAGTTAATAGGGGAGATGAAGCAAGATTGTGAGGCCATGTCAGCATATGTTCATTAAAACCTGATTTCTTCAGCATTAAACTCATTCCTGGCACCAACAACGTCCCACTCTGCCTGCGTGTTTAATGATAAAAAAAATAAGAATAATTATTTACAATATTTCCCGACCCAGTTTCTTTGGTTGTTTGTTCAGAACTGTACCTATATTTTTTAAAAAGAGAGGAATTCATTGGGAAATGTACACTAAAGAAGGTGCTGTCTCCTGTTTGCTGCTAGAAGGAAATTAAGGAGTTTCCAAAAGCTTCCCAGTAATCCCCACTGCTTTCCAGCGTTCAGCACTGGATATATATAATTACATATGAAAAAATTGCATTTGAAGAAAGTTATTTGAGTTGCAAAGCCAAGTGCTTGAAAGTTAAGGAACGGCATTTTTACCATTGCTTGTGCAGTCCTGGTTCTTCCCACTTTTGTATCCAACTTCTAATATTAAAAGAGAGGGAATGGGAAAATATTACGTGGTTATGTAGTTAAAGATTGGATCGTAATGCACGAGCTCCTGGGAGCAGAAATGGGGTTGCAGACACATGTAACTGTAAATCTGGCATTCCTGAGCATCCAGATCCTGCCTATCCAAACCAAATAACTTCCCTTTAACATATTTTTATGTAATTTCCTGGTTTCTTTCATTTCTAAGGGAATATTTCTAAAGCAAATCATCTTACGCAGAGCTGTTTAAAATAATGTTGGTTTCTTGTGTCCAGCTCCCTTTGTTTTTTTCTGTCTTCCAGGCTTGCTCACCTTTTTTCCTGGGAAAACACAGAAATATTCCCTCTGTGGGGGCACCTGGGGGTGTCAGGGAATGGTGGGAGAAGATGCAGGAATTGAGGTGATTTTGGGCCCCAGGGTCAGGGTCAAGATTCTTTGGAATTTCATAAAACCCACCTGTGGCCTGGGAGCCAGGGGAGGGAAACTCCAGGAAAAAAAGCCAAAGGGGCTTCTTAAAAAGCAGTTTACAACTCAGTTAAAGCTGAGAGACATTTTGTGGGACCAGAAAAGGCCCCTCTCTGCCCTGGCGCTTTCTCCTTGCCAAATTTCAAGTCAGATTTTGTGCAGCTGTTGGAGCTCGTCCCAAAAAAAACCCCCAGTCTTGGGAATCACCCCCAGCATGGAGGTCTGGGTGGCCAAGTGGCTCCTGCTGAGGTACCCTGAGGGGCTCTCCTCTGATTTTTTGAAGTCTGAGGAGTTTGCCATCAGTGGTAGAAGAAGAAGAAATTCATCTCTGAATTTCCAGCCCCTTAAGGCTCATCCCCAGCCCATCCCATAGGAATGGGATGGGGCATCAAAGGACAGACAGAAGGAAAAATCTGTTGTGGATGTTGGACACTGATCTAAATCCTTCCTGGACAATCTGCTTATTTAATGTTCATTTAAATTCAGTTCACAGTCAAGGAAAAGGAGAATTTTTAAAAAAGAAATGCTTATTAATGCAAGTTATGGGCAAAATAAATCCACTCTCTTGCTTTCCCTCCACCCCAAACTCAAACCAGAGAGAACCAGAGCTGTGCTCAGCATTAAATGTAAAAAAATCTATATATTTTTATTTCCTTTTTTTTTTTAAGTAGGCTTAACAAAACCACGATTTCATGGATCACCAATAAATAAGTTTTAAAAAAGAATCCCTTTTAAATTTATGAAGGGAAAAAAAAGTATCAAGGTAGCCAAATCTCCAGGATGTCTTACAGCATATTAGGTATAGATCCAGCCTCAGGGAATTTTTTATTAACCTCTCACTGCTTCCAAATTCAGAGAAATTCCCCCAAATCAGAGTTCAACGTCCCACATCAGAAGCTGCCAAACATCCCAACACGGCTGAGGACACTGTCAGTGTCTCTGCTCTCCTCCAGTGTGGCTTGGAGCTGTGTCCTCACCCCACGGGGAGGCACAGCAGTTTGCATGTCTGGCATTTTTTAGTGCACAGTGTGGACATTTAGAGGCAAAACCTTGGATTTCACATCCCTGCCTCAATCTGCAGGGATCTGGAACAGAGAGAGGGTTTGGCTCTCAGCTGAGTTTGGCAGGGAGCACACACACCAGCACGAGAATCCTCCCTTCCCAGCCAGCCCTGAGCATCTCCTGCCTCCAGAGCCCTTTCTCCTGAGGTGTGAAGTGCCTTTCCACACGATATTGGCAGCCTGGCTTAGGCATTATTCCTTCTGTTGTGTCCTGGTTGTTTTCCCACAGATAACCCTGCTTTAACCCCAGAGATGCAGAAGCCAGAGGGGTTTTGGGGGTGGTGGAGATGCCTTGGGAAGGCTGAGCTGAAACAGAGACTGGACAGAGCCAGAGAATAAAGTAGGTATTTATTGAAATGTCTCTAAGATATACCGTGGGCAGGACAAGGTGGACCCAAAATGGTCATAAAATGGACAAAAAATGGTCACAAAATGGACAGAAAAGTGTCACAAAAATGGACAGTCACGAGGTCTCACATTTTTATAAGTTTTGGTCCATTTGCACACTGGGGTTGAATTGCCCAGTTCCAGCTCCAGGCTGTGAGGTCCCATCCTGCTTGTCCCTCCCTCCAGCCACCCTTGTTTGTGCTGCTGGGCTGAAAGTTGTCCTTGGTGTGCAGCAGGAACAGGATTTGTTTTGTGTCCCTGCTCTGTGCAGAGCTGAGTGACCCTGACTGTGAGCTCAGAGCTGCTCCCTGGGCAGCAGAGCCTGGGACACAGGGAGATAAAACTCAAGGCATCAGTGGGAGCTGGGAGATCAGGGGTGTTTGTGTCCAACCTGTGCAGCCCTCCTGGCTGGGTGGAGGCTACAGGCTGAGCATCCTTGCTGGGGGAACTGGTTCTGACTGGGATCTGGACAAGGACTTTGGAATGGAGGTGTTCAGGGGTCAGTGCTGGGGCTGATGCTGTTCCACCCCTGTCTGTGACGTGGACACTGCCACCAAAGGACCTGCAGCAAAGCTTCTGATGACACTGAGCTGTGTGGGGCAGTCACAGCTGCAGGGAATGGGGGATCCAGAGGGGCCTGGACAGGATGGAGAATTGGGGCCATGAAAAATTCCTCATGAGCCAGCAGTGAGTGCTCCCAGCCCAGAGACCAAACCTGGGCTACATCCAAAACGCTGTAAGGAGCAGGGAAGGGAGATACAGTGAAAGGACAAGGAGCAATGGGTACAAATTGAAAGAGGAGGAATTAATTTAGTTTGCATATTAGGGAGAATTTCTTCACTGTGAGGGTGGGCAGGGCTGGCACAGGGTGCCCAGAGCAGCTGTGGCTGCCCCTGGATCCCTGGCAGTGCCCAAGGCCAGGCTGGACACTGGGGCTTGGAGCAGCCTGGGACAGTGGGAGGTGTCCCTGCCCATGGAATGAGATGATCTTTAGTGTCCATTAACATTCTGTGAAGATCTCTGGAGGTGAATACAAACATACCCACAAATCAGAAACCTACAAGGAGAGAAAACTGCATCCCATTAACTGAAAGCTTTTGTAGAAACCACACACCGTGTGTGGGTGGTTAAACTGTGGTTGACCAGACTCTGAGCTGATTTTTCTGGCAGAAAAAGAACCTCAGCCACCCCTGATTGTGAAGCAAAGGGATGAGGAAGGGCTTCACCATCACCTGTGTCATCCTCACCTGTGAAGGGCTTCACCCACTGTGAACCCCACCAACATCTGCTTCACCTCCAAACCCGTCTGCCAACGCCAGGGACATCGACCAGCTCCTAAAACACCTGCTCTGAAATCTCTGCTCATTGCAATTAAATATTTAGATGATGTTTCATTTATGAAAATTGGATTTTAGACGTGAATTAGGACTACCTTAATTATTACACTAAAACATGGAAATGATAGTATATTATTAGAAACATATTTTTCTTGCAAAACTGTGTTTGCAATCGTGCCAGGAAAAAAAAAAGTTATGAAATAGACTTTTTATAGTAGGTGTTAATTCTGAATAATTAGGATTAGGCACTGGGGATTTGCAACCCAAATAAAAATTACCTAATTAACCCTTATATTGGCCCTAACAGAGAAGCCAAATAGTTCAACAATATAAAAAAAGAAAAATGTAAAAAAAATAAAGCTCTCCACATATATAAGTAGATGTCTAATTGTCTAAAATGAAATGGGATTTAAAGACACCTCCTGGAAAATATTTACAAACCTGAGCAGAGCCATCCAGACAGCTGGGATTTGAATTTGCCATGATGTGATCGACATGATCCAATAATTTTAGGATCACACCCCAGTTAGGAAAAGTGAAATCATCTCAGGTCCGTTTCTAGACAGTCTCTTAATGCTGATGCTGCCTTGTTTAATTTCCTTTTGTTATGTTTATTTGGGCTTTTTGGGTTTTTTTTAATTGTCTAGATTTTAAGTATCCCATGGCATGTCCAGGAAGTGATGCATTCTCGGGAATAAGAGCTGGCAGTCTCTTGGGAAACATTCCAGCCAGGAGGGACACACAAGGGCAGGGACTGGAGCCCCCTCAGCTCAGGCATCACCTTTTGGAGCTGTGTTGGATTCATGGCCAAGAGCCAAGAGATCCATCTCTCCTTTTAAAGGTCCTCTGAAAGCAGCCCTGACCAACAGCTCTCCGGAGTGAGGGGGAAAGAAGGAGGGCAGAAAATAATTCTCTTCCTCAGCCAAGGGCAAGAAGAGAACCACAGAATGTCCTGAGTTGGAAGAGACCCACATGGATCCAACTCCTGTGCCTGCACAGCACAGCCCAAAAATCCCACCCTGTGCCAAACAATCCTGGAGCTCTGGCAGCCTTGGTGCAGCTCTTCTGGGCTCACATAAACACCAAGGCACTGCAGAGGATCTCCAGTTCATTTATCTGCCCAAGGTGTAACAGCCAGTGCATAAATCCAAGGTAAAATCCACCCTGCTCCAGTTCCATATGTTTTAAAGCTTCTTCTATTTTCATTTCCTAGACAGACTTGGCAAACTGCAGAAATACAAGCTACACTTGAGCTGAAACAAGACCTGGCCAAACTTTGAGGTTGCCAGGGTCTGAGATGCATGCAAAATTGAGGCAGATCCCTCTAGATACAATCATTTCCATGAGTTAAGAAAACATGGAGGCATCTGTCCAGTTTTTCCCACCAGCAGGTGAAAGATGCCAAATGTCCCAGTTTGCTGCAAATGTGTGGCACCAGGCTCACTGGATACATGCAAATTCTCCTCTCCCATTGCACGTGGAAGGAAATGGACTGTTACCCAAATTACCAGGACGAGAACAGCACGATGCCATTAACCATCACAGGACCCAGGAAAGAGTGTCAGGGCAGGTTTAGGTTGGATTTCAGGGAAAGGTTCTTCCCCAGAGGGTGCTGGGCACTGCCCAGGCTCCCCAGGGAGGCTGCCAGAGCTCCAGGAGCCTTTGGACAGAGCTCCCAGGGATGCCCAGGGGGGGGTGTTGGGGGGTCTGTGCAGGGACAGGAGCTCGGCTGGATCATCCCTGTGGGTCCCTTCCAGCTCAGCACATCCCATGATTCCATCAAAGCAAATTGTGCCTGATGGCTGATTCCTGAACAATGCTGGCACGAGAGAGAGGAAGATTTGTGTCTAAGGAGCTTCATCAGAGCAATATTTAGCCAATATTAATTGCTACCCTTATTAAGAACAAGCTGAAACATTGGTGTTTATAGAAATATGCAAAGTGCACGAAATTGGGACAGTCAGGGAGAAAAGCACAAAGCTTTCTAATAACTATTTCAGGCTCCAATCATTCAAATAACCACGGACAACACTTTAAATAAGCTCAAATACACATTGGTTTAGCTCACAGAAACACACAGTGCAATACACTGTGCATATACCTCGTGCCTCGTGAGTGCTCCCCCTCCAGCTTGCTCCAGATGCAATTGGAGCCAGGCTTTGCAGCTCCCAAATCCTTTGGGATGCCCCTATAGCATCCACTGCTCTCCCAGGCCCCATTCCCAACACTCCAGCCCCACCATGGGACCACTGCCAGGCTGTTACCCACAGACCACGCTCTGCCTCCCAGGAAAACCAGGATTTCGCTCAAGGTTTATAGATTCAATCAAACCTCCTCAAACAATTCCCATGGAAGTACTCGATATACATGAGGCTGAAGCCTTAATTTTTTAAGTTTGCTTTTCCCCTGCCGTACAGATTAAATACATAATTTGATTTCATCTCATTCAATTTTAAAATGATTAATCTTATCAAAACCCACACGAGTGGTCCCAGCTCGGGCCAGCTGGACAGGTGCATCTCAATTCCAAGGCAAACGCCCATCCTTGACCTGGATTTCGTCTCCATGCACCAGGAGCACTGAGTCCCGTGCCCAAAATACTGTCTCCAGTTGAAAAGAGAAGCAAAATCCAAATTCCCAAGAGCCCCAGAGTGCCCCAAAAGAAAAGCAGGGTTCCATTTTCCTCTGCTGGCATGTTGCCTCCTGCAATGTAGGCTGGATTTCCTTCTTTTAAAATCTGGGAACAATATAAATGGGAGATAACTTGCAATCCTTAATGCTTTCCATCCTCTTTGCAAAATCTTTTTATAATGCTCAAATAGTTGGCTTTCAGTGATGATCTTATAATGATCCTAGGGAGTACTGAGAAACTGCAAGTAAATTCAAGTCAAATACATTTTAGAAAATTAATACAATATCACAGACCTTATATTGAATAATTTTCATTACAGGATATAATTCTCTTACTGGGGAAGAGCAATAACATGGTGATTGTTGATGTTGCCAGTGCTTTTTTTATTTTTTTGC
>VYXD01004243.1:177417-187604 GCA_013397195.1 Hylia prasina | reverse complement strand
TTTTTTTTTTTTTAAATCTGCAATACTTAGGCAGTAAATTGTGCTGTTATAGTTGCTCGGCAACCATAACTTCTGCATGCTCACCTCCCATGGTTTTGTAGCAACAACAATCTTATGATAACAAGGGGAAGGGTATCTTCTTTTTTTGTAATCAAGATTCTCCTTGATATGCAAATGTATGCAACATTTAATGTATTATGTATGGGAAAAAATTAAAATAATTATTTCATTTGAGTAATGAGCCTTAAGTGTTGATTTCGGATTTCCAAAGGCAGGAATGGACCTGCTGAAAATTTGATACCAATAAGCAGAGGAAATCCACTGGCATAGAATAAAACAATTATATTCTCCTTGGAACACCTGCAATTTGCATATCTCAACTGTGAGATACAAAACAGGAGCAGGGAGAACGTTCTGGGTTTGTGGGTTTGAGTTTTGGAGAAGAGCAAGTGGCCATTTAAGACAAAAGGAAAATAAATAAGCAGAAAAAAAAGAAACAAAAACAAAAAAAACAAAACACACTAAGAGAAATGGTAAATTCAGCGCCTGCAGAGCAGGACAAAATGATGGTAATCTTCTCCAAAGAAACTTTGTTTTCCTGGGTGGATCTCTGGGACTCAGCGCAGGAGACCACTTCAATATTTAATCTCAATTCAAGGATTAAGAACCTGAGAGAATTTTGGACATCCCCAAAGCAAAAGGCAGAGGGATCTGGGTTCTATACCTCCATAAGAAAAAAAAACAAAACAGGTTTTAACAATTTTTTTCTTTTGAACTCCTATTTCTTATGGACCTTTCTCTTTGAAGTGAAGTGGAATTTGCTCATGGATGTGCTGTTGTACCTCATCAAGACTTTGAAAAAGCATTTTTCATTATTTGCAAAGTTTTGGTGGGGCTTGGGTTTTTTTTTTTGTTTTCAGAATGGTCCTGTACTCGTGGTACATTTATTTTTATCCTTATCTTCTCCACAAAGAGAATAAAAAAACTAAATACAGAAGTTACTAGATCATCCTGGAGGAACATCAGTGGACCAAAATGATTCTCTTCTTAATTGTTTTAATTAGGGAAAAAGCAAAATTATCTACATTTCTGTTTTAATTGCTAGAAGGGGAAAAAAAAGATTGGATATTGCACTCTGTATTCAGAGGAATTTGTGATGGTGTAACACCTCTGAGTGATTTTAATTATTTAATGTAACAAGTTTGTTTCCTTTCAAGTAGAATAGAAATTAACTTTTCACACCAGCACCAAGTCTGGGTTCAGCTTTAATTGCATTTTCTCATTTGATTCAGGTTTCCCCACCATAAACACAACTGAGTTTCTTCTTTTTGGTACCAAAATTGAGTTGGTACCAACTGAGTTTCTTCTTTTTGGGATTTAATGGCAAATTTATGTGGCACTACAGAAGAGGGAGCTGCTCTGGACATCAAAGAGGGACTTTTCCCTGTTTCATCTCTGCCTAATCAGGATATCCTCCAACTTCTGGGAAGCTGTGTAAGTACTTGAACATCGTGTCCCTTTATTAAGCTACAAATACCCTAAATGGAGCCCCCTGCTCTGGGATGCTGTGGTCGAGTGCCAAGACCCCTCCACCTGAACACCACAATCCGTGGTGCTCTGCTTGAGCTGAGATCAAACCAAGAATTGCACTTTTCTACCGCCCTGAGGCCACCACAACGAATTATCTGCCAAGCAGCACGACTATAAATAGAAAAATAAAGAAATCCGCCCTGGACTCTTTGGAGAAATGACTTTTTTGAGCAATAGAAAGGAAGCTCCCACTGCCAGCAGCCTCTGGTCCTCCACCAGGATATTGCTGGGCACATTTCCCAGTCACCTGCAAGAAACCCTCCCTCACCCAGCCCTCACCACCTCCCAGGGCTGAAAGCATTTAAAAAAGCTTTAACTCAGATGTGCCATCAGAAGTGGCAGTGCAGGGAGGCTGCCACATCCCTGCAACACACTCAACATTTCCCCAAGGGCCTCGTGGTCCGGGTTCCAAATATAATTAGGAGAAATTTCAAACACTGCTTTAGATTACGTATACAGTAGCACGCAGTACTGACATAACTATAGAGGATATTTCTTCTAGTCTTTAATCATCAAGTCATATTTTGTCTTCTTTACATATAGGTCATTTCTTTGACGGAATAAATTATGATTAGCCTCTTAGTTTAAATGTAAAATTTAGCAGAACTATAGTGTCACTGCTCCCTGTGTTCTTGCTTTCAGTATTTCTCTTTCATTAAAACTGCCTTTGAAATCTTTTACCCTCTACTCCATCTGAAGCCCAGAGAGGACACTCTAATTTCTGAAACCCTGTCTGTGCTAAAGGAAAATGTGGAGGCTCAGGCTTCTGCATCATTTTTTTTCCCCCCCTTTTTTTTTTTTTTAGGATACCATGATCACAGTGATGCTGGTCTACAACAGGCAGGGAGCAGCCAGCCAGAATATGGGATGTGCTGGGAGGTTTTTCCTGCAAACTGGGCCTTTTCTTAGAGCACAGCTCTTCCCTTAATATCCAAGGAACAAGACCAAACAGAAACAACTGTTTTTGTTCAGGCGCAATTCTTTCCCTTCACCCAAATTTTAGCTGCCAGATATGGATGTGCATATATAAAATATTTACTCTGAACAGGGACAATTTATGAAATTCAGCAGGCTGGGCTCTTTTGAACATCACAAACTTTGCTGGCCAGGCTGATGCGTTCATGTATAATTTTCACCGCCTCCAGAAACCCTTTTTCTGCTTGATTCTCTTTGCTGCTCCGAAGTGTTTGGAGAGTGCACAACAGCTCCCTGCACATCCCAGAAGGTGCCAGGCACCCTCCCCACTGTGTAAAAGCTCTGACTGCTCAGGGCATGGCAGAGCTGTGCCAACATCCCCACCCGGGATCACGCCGGGAATCAAATGCTCACCCAAACTGGGGCAGTGTCTTGGGCTGCAGTATATAACCAAAAGGGTGTAATCTATTCCAAATCTGTTAAAACAAGTTGAAGAGCTGTTTTTTTAACTCCAGGGGGAGGGGTGGGTGCCTTCTCTGAATAGGCAGCTGTTAAACCATCTGGGGCAGTNCTCCAACAGAACCACACCTGGCACGGCAGGAGGACTTATTTGGACTGCTACCAACACCCTGACTAGGTGTTCTGTCAGTGTTTCTAGGATTTTTTTTTGATTGTTTGTTTGTTTGCTTTACTGGATTTGTATTTTTTAATTCTCCTAGTAAAGAACTGTTATTCCTATTCCCAAATCTTTGCCTCAAGGTCCTTAATTGCAAAATGATAATGATTGGGAGGGAGGGGGTTTACATTCTCCATTCCAAAGGAAGTTCCAGCTTTCCCTAGCAGACACCTGCCTTTTCCAAAGCAAGACAGGCAGCCCTTGGCTCTTGCTGCCACACCAAACTCCATCCAAACTACCACAGAGCAGCTCTTTCCCACAACATTTTCACAAGGCCCTGGGTGCACACTAACAGGCACAGAATCATGGAATCATGGAATGGTTCCTGTTGGAAGGGACCTTAAAGCTCATCCAGTTCCAAGCCCTGCCATGGGCAAGGTCACCTCCCACTAGACCACCTCCCACAGGTTGCTCCAAGCCCTGTCCAACCTGGCCCAGATTTGTTAAAGGTGACACCAGCAACAAAGAGAAAGCTATTAGAAAAGAGAACAAAAAATTCAAAATAAATCACAAATGACCAAATATTACTTTTCTAGAAACAGCTCCATGGACTCCACTGGTTCTACTCTGAGAAACACCAAGGCAGGATAAGAAGGGAGATAACAAAATGTGTAAGATGTGCCAAAGCACTTTTTCACTGGGCTGAAACCTCTTACTACCCAGCCAGCAAGATTGTTTAAGTGCTGACCAGTTTGCAAGTTCATTCTCAGTAAATATGAGTGTGAAAAGCAAAGAGGAGCTTTGCCATGACTGTTAGGATCTGCTGTCCAACAGAAAACTGAAATTGCATCAACATATTATAAATATGAGGATTTAAAGCCTTCTGGAGAGGGTGAGGTTATAATGCTGCTGGACCAATACCATAAAACATGAAAGATTTCATCCTGCTGCCATAATTCTGCTACTCTGATGCCGGATTTTCCTAAAAATACGCATCTGCATTGCAATATTTAGAGATGCTCATGATTCTTCTTGATGTATTCCCCCCGAAATCAGAGGATTTCCTTTGGACAGGGGCTCATTTTCAGCTGGGAAAACTAAAAAAGGTTGCTATTTTGGAGCAAGGACCCCTGTGGTCCTCCACTTGGCAGGACAATAGAGTATCCGTGGGAAAACGAGGCCATAAATTTGAGCGGTCCATGGAAAGTGGGAAATGTGATTCTAAATCCTCGGGTCTGCCGTACCTCAGAGCCAGAGCAGCGTCACAGGATGGAAAACTGGGCTGGGGGACAGGGAGCTGCAGATCCACAGCTCCCTCACGCCTCCCCTCTCCCACCTCCTGCCTTTCTCCATACCTCTGTCCCAGAAACGTCCTCCCCGAGCAGGATCCCCGTTAAACACAGGGCATGCAGGCCTTGGGGTCTGAGCCATCAATTCCAACCTCCCCATGCCATAAACCCACAATAGATCCCATAAAGTCCTTTAGAGAGATGGGGGCCTAATTCCCATTATCACAGAATGAAAAAAAAAAAATCAATTAGAGGCTGTAAACTCCCCATTTCAGATTTCCTCTTTTGTTTCAGAGAAGATCCCTAAACCTGTTTTGAATGACCAGATACTGTGGGAAGATTTTTATTCTTTAGAGTTACTCACTTTGTGTTTTGGTGGTATGCAGAGCTGCTGGATCATGGCTGAGTGTACAACAGAGCACAAAGAAATTTGATTTTTCATGGAAAAGATTGCACTAAGAAGAGGTGGAGAACCTCTCCCTGAAAAGAGACCAGAGGATGAAATTTCCATTGTAAGTTCCAGGGCAATTTGTAAATAAATATACCTAGTAACTAGTAATTAACATTTTATTAGATAAATGACTCGTGCACACTAAATTACCATGCATAAATACGCCATTAATATGCAGCAGAACTTATAGTTCAAAGCTATCAGCAATGTAAACATATGTTCACCCACTCCATCTCGTGCTGAAGGGCTGCCATGAAATACAGCAGTGATTTAGGGGGCTCCAGACTACCAGGAAAACCTCCTTGTTCATCTGAGAGGATGGGATGGACTGGCTTCAGCCCACAGCAAGGCAGAGCAGTTGTTGTGGAGCTGCTTTGCTCTTTGCTAATTAGCAGTGGGCAGAAAAGCTCATTTTCTGTCCACTGTAGAAGTGTTGAGCTGTCTGAGGGCTGGTGAGGAGCAGAGGATTTCATGCACACAGAGGAGCCTGCCTTCACCCCAGGAAAGATGTGGAGGTGCTGGAGAGAGTCCAGAGCAGGCACCAGGATGATCAGAGGATGGAGCAGCTCTGCTGGGAGGAAAGGCTGGGAGAGCTGGGATTGTTCAGCCTGGAAAAGGAAAGGCTTTGGGGTGACCTCACTGTGGCTTTCCAGTGCCTGAAGGAGTAAACAGGAAAGATGGAGAGAGACAATTTAAAATGGATGGGGTGACAGGACAAGGGGAAATGGCTTCAGAGTGAAATTGGGTAGGTTTAGAGGGGATTTTTGGCAGGGATTGTTCCCTGGCAGGGTGGGCAGGGCTGGCACAGGGTGCCCAGAGCAGCTGTGGCTGCCCCTGGATCCCTGGCAGTGCCCAAGGCCAGGTTGGACATTGTGACTTGGAGCAGCCTGGGACAGTGGGAGGTGTCCCTGCCATGGCAGGGGGGGAAATGGGATGAGATTTTTTTGGGCCCTTCCAGCCCAAACCATTCAGGAATTCTGTGACAATACCAGAGCATTCTGCCATCATTAATGAGCCCAGCTGTGCCCAGCTGTGCTGCTCCCACATCCCAGGTGGAATCCAGGCAGGAACAATGTCTTTGCCCATGAGCACAGAGGAGGTGCTGTCAGAGAGGGCAGTGACTTCAGCCAAAATCAGTCCCTCGGCCAAAATCAGCCACACCACAGTGCCCTGCCCTGAACAGGAATACGTGGTGAAGTATGACCTCCAAGAGATTTAAAAACCACATGTGATTGTCACTTGCTACCTTGAAATAGATGAAATTAATTTCCTCTCGATGCCATTCCCCCTCTCCCTGAGAAATCCCTTTTCCAGGAAACAAACAGCAGTGCTGAGCACTTGGCTTTCATCCTGCTGTCAGGCTCTCCAAATACACCACTCACAGGAATTTCTATTAGTACATAAAATATGACACATGTGGGGAAAGGTTAACCTGGACACCTCGCAATCCAGCTCTTGATTAATTCTAATTTCAGAACAGAACAAAACACAGGCAGCAGCGTTAAAGTGACAACCAGAGAGCAGAAAGCACCAGGATGAGGAGGACACCAATGCAGGACTTCCCTTGGAGAGAGCATTTTTACCCATCCACACTCTCAGACACGAAGTTGACAGAAACTTTAATTTCCTTAGGAGTAAACCTGTGTTTATTCAGTCTGGGCCCATCCTGGACGGAAGGCCCGTGGAGTTTTAGAAATTCTGGGATGGATACCAGCCCAACAGCTGTTCATCCCAGCCAGGCAAAGGAGTCCTGATATTCCCCCTCTGCCTGCAGACACCCAGATCCTCCCCCACAGCCAGTGCTCACCTGGGCATGGATGAGCAGCCAACCATGGCCAGCACCTCCTCCAGCTGGTGCCACCCTTTTATATCCCTTCAATCCCTTAATAGCTGGCTGGAGGTCAAAGACATCAGGACTTGCCTGTTCTCCCCCTGGAACATCCCAGCTGCAGCCCTCCCCTGGCAGCCACCAGGGCACGCAGGAGCCACTGGGCACTTTTCACTTTGCTCCTAATTTAAATGCATGCTTGACCTGAAATGTGGATTTTATTGTTTCCTTGGGTCGTGATTGACCTCTCCAGCCACTGCCATGGGTTTTGGCTGCCGGGATATTTTGGCAACAAATTCGCCATCACTGAGAGTGCAAACATTGTTCAAAGCTGCCTCCACCTCTTCTCCAGGTACCTCTGGAGTGCACAATATCATTTATTGAATGGTTTAAAAGGTGCTCAATGTGAGTGTGAAACTTTTTGGGTAAAATACCAGACACTGCATGACTCAATACCCTTCCCATTTACAGAGCACACAAGGATACTTCCACAATTTCAACATTATTACAGGGGCTGTGCTTTTGGAAAAATTGACCTTAAAAATCTCGCAACGATTTGTTCTTTGTTAAAGGGGAGGGGATAAAAACCTACCAAAAGTTGTCTGTTCCCTTTTTGAAAGTAAACAGCAGTTGGGTGAACGTGTACTATGTACAAATAACATAAAATGCACGTAGCTGGGTAGATGTTTTCCATAACAATGCTCCGAGAAATTGCATTAAACCTCAGACATTATCCCTGGTTTTATAGAATTGCCCACAGAGACAGACACCAACATCACTATTAAGTATCAAGAAAGTACCAGGCTTGTTACAGGAGCTTTATGAGAGCCAAGGATCAAATATTTTTTCACAGTTTTATGTGGATAGTTTCATGAAAATTGATCAGGTCTAAAAAGTCACAGTCCAAATGAAGCTAAGGTTAAAGATAATTTATACATGATATTCCTAATTTTATTCTGAGCCCTTTTATTACTATGTAGGCCTTTATGACTTTAAAGAAAATGTCAGTGGCAGCAAATGACATTGTACTGAATAATCTAGTTATGAGGGAAAAGACATTTAAAACTATTCCAGATCAGCTTTGCTCTGTTCTGCTGAACTTACAGTTTTATCCCACACAGCTGGGCAAAACTCCTGCCTGGATTTTTAAATCGTCTTCAAGGTTGCTTTGTGAGCCAATGTCTCTTCCTCTTCTCTTTTTCAATTCCTGGGAAATGTCATGTTTTCCCCCTTTTTTTCCTGGGTGCTTGGAGGGAATTCAGCTCTCCCTCACATGCTCAGGGGTGTCTCACCCCGTGTGCTGCTGCCTCAGGGTCCAGCCCAGCCCCGAATGTTCAGGACAGGGGAAAAATCCCTCAGTTCCTGATGTTGGTGATTTTACCTGTCCTCGGGAGCAGCAACTGTGTCCCATCAGCTCCACAGCAGGGATGGAAATTGGAGACAAATTCCTGCTGCTCTTGACATGGACAGACAAGCCATTTCCCTAAATCTCTGTCTGTACAACACCAGGAGCAGGGGTGGGGTTGAAGGGCATCTGTGGCTCTTCTTTGAAGCACCCACATCCCAATTTGCAGGTTTTGTTCCCACCTCTCCTTTTCCTCCTTTTATCCAGTCTCCAAATGCAAAACAACAGCTACAACAACAAATCTGCAGGATATTATGGATAGTCACTGTTATTAGAGAGACAACTGTCTCATGGCAGCAACATTTGCATTTTTTTTCCCTTTTTTTCCAACCAGAAAAAATGGGAGAGGTGCAGAGTTACACCCTGGGCAGAGGCTGACACCCCATTTGATGCAGGGAGGAGGTTTGGGGGAGGTCACCTTTTCCCAAGGGAGTTCCCAGGAACTTCCTGGAGGAGTGATCAGAACACAGCCCTGCTCCTCTTGCTCCTCATGGTGGGACAATTTATCCCGTCCCTACTTCCAGGATAAGGTTTCTGCGGGATGAAAGACCCAGGGAATGGCCAGGAATGTGCTCCCAAACATTGTGGACACTTAAATACTTGAGATAAGCTAAAACTGCCCAAATTCCATCTGGTGGATTCCCTAAATATTTTGGGATCTCGATGCAAACCGTGCTCCTTGGTGAATTTTGGCTTTGGTGGAACAGGAGGATGAACAAGTTAATCTGACACAGGTACAGTTCTGTTGTAAATAAAGTTTTGATAGGAGTATCAGTCACTCTGTGATTTACTAGGAGGAAACAGTGTTAATAAATTAAAATAAAGAGTGTTCTCACGTAAGTTTTGGGTTTATGTTTAAATTTCTTTAAAATCCTCAGTGTTAAACAGATTGTCTTCTCTTTTTTGTTTGCTTTTTTTGGGGGTTGTTTGTGGAATTTTTGGGGTTTTTTGGGTTTTTTTTTGGTTTTGGGGGTTTTTTGTGGGGTCTTTTTTGTGGGGTTTTTTTTGGAGGTTTTTGTCATTTTCAAAAATGTATTTATTTATTTTTGTGGGGGGGTTTGGTGTTTTTTTGTTTTGGTTTTTTTTGGACTTTTTGGGTGGGTTTTTTTTTGAGGAGGTGTTTGTTTTTTGTTTCTTTCTCTGTGTGATTCCTTGCCCAGGGAAAGAAATGAGAGTCCTTATCATTAACAGTCTTCCCAAATTCTGCCACTGTCTGAATCCACACTACCCCTGGTTTTCCAGATGCTTGTTTGAAAGGCAACTGTTATTGCATGTCATAATTGTGTTCATAGCTGAGTAAACACCTTCACAGGTGCAAAAGGACCCGAAAGCTGCAAGAGTTGTAAGGCTGAAAAAGCAGAAATTTTATAGCCTTGTCATGGACAAAGGAGGTGTAGAAATGAAATACAATATTTTCCTCTGTCTGAAGTGTAACACTTGATTAGCTTGAAAAGCAGCGAGAGCCGTGTGGCCGTGCACAGGATTTAATCAAAAACGTAGCTTTGTTTGAAAAGTGATTAGGTAAAAATGTCATTGATTTCTACAGCAAATCTGCTCACTGAGGATTTCAGAGCCATAGACTCCTTTCTCTTCATAATATTTATATTTTAACTGTTTTCCAGCAGTGGCCAAATAGAGCTGTCAGGCTAAAAGAAGAGTAGAAATTGTTGTGGAAGAGGTTTTTTGAGCGCAAGGCAAATCTTGGCTGCAGGATTTGGCTCTCCCTGTTCTCTTTGAGCACCTCTGTCTTTCCCCGTCGCTATCTTTAATTTATATTTATTTTAATCAAAAATCAAACACTTCTTGGGTCAGCCAAGATAAGCTGAGAAGGCAAAGGGCAAGAGATCTGGAAAAAATTTATATATGAGTGCAAGAATTCCAGAGCAGCTGTGGCTGCCCCTGGATCCCTGGCAATGCCCAAGGCCAGGCTGGACACTGGGCTTGGAGCAGCCTGGGACAGTGGGAGTTGTCACCATGGCAGGGGTGGGAATGGGGGGGATTTAAGGTCTCTTCCAACCCAGTTCATCCTGGGATTCCCTGAAAGAATTGCTGCATATCAGGAAAAGTTCCCAACCCATCCCCATCCCCATCCC
>VYXD01004243.1:156826-177167 GCA_013397195.1 Hylia prasina | reverse complement strand
GCACCTTTGGAAATGTATAAAATTGAGTTTTGTAAATAAACTCGGGCTTTTCCTGCTTTGCTCATCACCGTGTCCTCGTGAAGTTCTTTTGTGTTGTGTTGTGGCACATCCCCATTCCCATCCCCATACCTGACCTCAGCTGTGTTTCCAAATGAGCCCAGTGTGGCTCAGGCAGGGAATGGCCACCATGGATGCTCCTTCCCAACTCCAGTTTGTTGCTGTTTTGGTCAAGTAAATTAATTAAGATGCAAATTTAATTGAATATATGTGTTAAACTGCGATTTTTTTTTTCAGTAAGTGAGTGTATCTGTCTCCTGTACTCTTCAAAAAGAAAGTCATTCCCTAGTTACTATAATTAGTATTATAATATAATTATAATATAATTAGTGATATTCTCAGAAACTGCCTAAGTATAATAAATACATATTAACCTGTTCATTTTTATTAAGTTATTTCATCCAAGCATTGTTCAGACGAGCAAACGTTTCATAAAACTTTTTCCATCATGTTGTAGAAATTATCAAATCCCCCTTTACCTGAACGTCTTTTAATATGATTTTTAATGAGAGAGAAGATATCACAGAAACCCTTGAAGAGTCCTGGAGAGATATTATTGATCTTTGGAGTTAGATCACCTTAATGATTATCTTTCATAGCAGCTGGAATATTTTGTTCCTTGTCTGCCAGAAAGACACATCTGAAGGTTAAATACAGCAGGATGGAGCAAAAATTTTGCTGGAAGTTTATAAATCCATCACATGGAGGAGGAGAATATGGTTTGCTGCAGAATTCCCCAAAATGTTTCCTGCACCAGGGAGCTCATGCCCAGGGTCTGTGGCTACAAATTAGAGACAAAATCAGATCAGCTCAGGCCTGGCACTTTGATAAATAATAAAATTCATCCCTGGGAACATCCAGTGTGTGTTCACTGAATCCTGGAATGGTTTGGGTTGGGAGGGACTTCAAATCCCACCCAGTGCCACCCCTGCCATGGCAGGGACACCTCCCACTGTCCCAATGTCCAGCCTGGCCTTGGGCACTGCCAGGGATCCAGGGGCAGCCACAGCTGCTCTGGGCACCCTGTGCCAGCCCTGCCCACCCTGCCAGGGAACAATTCCTGCCCCAAATCCCATCCAGCCCTGCCCTCCTGTGTGAAGTGATTGGAGACTTTCAAACTCGTCTTGTTCCCTGATTCCTGCTCTTTCAGAAGTGCAGCATCCCTGGCTGCAGCTCGGCATCAAGGAGATTTTCCTTTCTCATGTCAGAGCCTGCCAAAGCCTCCCAGTGCCTCACCAGTGCCCAGGGCAGCCCGAGCAGCCTCACAAACAATGGATTTGATCTTTTTTCTGAGCTGGACTTCGTTGGAATCATGTTATCAATTCTTCGTCGGGATCCTTGAGGGTGTTTTGCAAAGAAATCAGCATGTGTGGTTTCATAATGATATTCCACATTTCCCTTCAGAAAAACAGTGCAGACTGAGGGGAGTGCTGCCAGAGGTTTTATGGCTCAAGTCTAACCTTCCTTAACCTTTTTTTTTCCTTTTTTAATGTCTCCCAGTATTGACAAGGCCTCTAATTTGTGATCCAAGGCTGTAGGACCACTTCCCAAGATTAAGCAGCAGTGCTGCACTAGGGAGCAGCACCTGGTGGCTGGGAAGGACAGATCCACGGGCAGATCCCACCTGCTTCCCACCACATCCAGGCTTGGGGGAGGGTGGATCCAGGGCCAGCTCTCCCCTTCTGCCCAGCCAGTGGTAAATCAGCAGATTGTAATTCACGTGGCAGATAAATTTATTGGAGGAAAGACCCAAAACGCCGGGAGGAGAATTAGGATAAATGGGCTGGAGTGGGCGGGGCTGGGGTTGTGCTCCTGTTCCTGGTGTTTGGGGGTGCCCTGAGCATCCTCTCCACACCACTCCACACCACAACTTCTGCACAATCCATGGGAAAGGCTCCCAGCCCTGGGGACAACCCTCCCCCAGCCCAGCTCCACCCCAGGGGCCTCATCCCCACTCCAGGCACTGCTGCAAACACAGTGGAACAGATTTTGGTTCTCCTCCCACACCGGCACGAACAAACTCCAGGGTGCTCCCAAAAGGCTTGGAATTGTCTGTGTTGGGCCCAGGAGCAGCTGCTCAGCTGAGATCACTGCTGGACAGCGGGACAACCTCATCCACGGGCTGGGCGGGCGCCGGAGCTGAGAGGAGGGACCAGGAGGGGACCAGGGGGGACTGCGACAGCTCTGTGCCTCTCCCCAGCATCCTGCACCACCAGAGCATCCCTCCAGTGGCCCTTTAAGCCAGATTGAAGGATGCTGTGCACTGCCAGGCTGACAAAAAAGCGGCATTTTCCGAGCTCTGGATGTTTAATGTCTCTCAGTGGCTGGGGTGGGATGGCACGGCACCCGCTGGAAGCCAAGCAGCCGAATCCTTGTGCACTGCTTTGAAAAATTAGGGGCATTTATAATGTCTAATATGTTGCAAGCCAGGATGATTTAACAGATGGTTTAAAAGGAAAATCAGCATGTCAGGCAAGGCCCGGTGTGTCGCTCTCTGTAGATTTCTAGAGAATGGGAGGGTGATAAAAAATGTTTCTCTTCTCTATTTCAGCACTGAGAGATGTTAAAACTTGAAACCTTGAGGGAAATTGCTTAATTACCCTCGTGGTGTCAGTGGTCCAGAGCAGTGGGAAATTTCAATTCCCTGCAGAAAGGGGTCAAATAGGGAACAACCAGGACACTTTTTAAACTCTTGTTAATGCCTCATAACCTTTAATGAACAATTTTCAGTGGCACGGCCAAGCCAACCTCACACAAAAGACAGTCATATTTACCTTCTGCATTGGAGCTCACCTTAATTCTGGGCAGAAAGAGAAAAATACAAACAACATTTTCGCTTCCCTGCAGCCAGAACACCAGAAAGGAAATTTGGATTTTTAAATGTCTCTACTTCCTTTACGCCTTGACTTATAATTTCTACGGAATTCTAAATTTAATGTGCAAACCCAAGTTAACTTTCCTTTTAAGAGTGTGGTGAGCAGGACTAACCCCGCACCCCGCATTCAACAATTCCACGTTATTTTTATTTTAGAAAGAAGAGTTAATATTTAAAGTTGCCCTTTAATACTCATTTGGAAGCACTGATTGAATAATAAGCCAAGCAGCTCAGTGTATCACATCTCTATTAAATTCTCTTGCCTTTTTTAAGATTAAAAAAAGAACTTTTTTCTTCCTCTAAATGCAAATCTTTCTGTGTAACACTGTGCCTAATCTACTACAACTAATTAATCTGTTTGAGCTGATGAAATGTTACCTCTGCATTTTTTGTTCCTTGTATACAATTATTGTAACAGTGGTGAATAAATCAATATTCCCAATCCAACTGTAAAAAACAATCAAGAAAAGCAGTGCTTCTCAGGGAAAAAACACCAAATAATATTTATTAACTCTGTCTCAATCCACAGCAGAGCCTAATACCATTCAAGCATTTTCTGCAAGTGTAATAAGCAAACTCAAATACATGATGAAAGTGGCACATGCCAATAATTTCACCATTTTACACTGCAGAGTAATTGAAGGATTTAATGAGAAACAAACCAATAAAAATAAATAGACCATGCGAGAGGAGGAGAAACTGATCTAAAATGGAAGTTGCTCCATTGTGAGTTTTAGGGGGTGGTTTTTGCATGGTCTGACCAGGAAAAAAACCAGGGTTTGGGACGATTTGGTCTTTATTTCTACTTGTTTTACATTTTGCAGTTTGATTTCTGAAGGGGAAAGAGCCACTTGCTCTGTGTAGGTTCGGTTGTGCGTCAGGATTCTCACCCTCTGCCGCCGCTTCCCGCCGAGCCGTCCTTTTCCCGCTGAATTCCATGAGGAATTGGATCTTTCTGCCCGAAGTTAGAAACTGTTCCTGTTGTATTGGTATTTATAAATAAATCCGAGCCTTTTAAATAACGGCACCGAGTCCTTCTGCTTTTAGAAATGTCCCTAAATCACCGTCCTCATGAAGGGAATCCTGATTACAAATAAACTCCTTTGTCTCAGCAGTGCCCCTAAATTTTGGCCGTGTACAAATGTCTCACTGAGCTTACAGGGCAGGGATGTGCTTGGGCACACAGAACATTTTGGCCTCACATCTTTCTGACGCACGTTTTTGGTAATTCCAGAGCCAAATTCACCTTTCAATAGGTCTGACCGATCAAAATTTTTTAAAAAAAAAGGATTTTTGTTTCTTACCAGAGAGCCTCAAAATGAAGAATTTGGACCTCAGTTCAGCCCCCTCCAAGCTGGTGCCACAGCAAGTGGCAGAACCTCCCCCCAAAGGATTTTGGGCGGGCACAAGAGCAGAGATGGTCCCAACCAAGGCCAGGGTGACACTTGGTGAGGAGAGGTTTGGATTCCAAAACAACACCCCAGAGCACTGGGGTTTCAAACATGGGGACGGCTCAAAAAGGCCAACGAGTGGATTGTTTTTCACTTCCATCCCCCACTTGAAACATAAATACATAAAATCTATGTTCGTTTTTGAGCTGAATTCCTGAGAAATGTGGAGCAGAAGGGGCTCCTCACTTGCTGAGAGCACGAGCCGGGCAAAGCCCAGCTTGCTAAAGCTGTACACGGAGAGCAATCACTCTAAATATCGAGCACTGTACACCTGGTAAGAGAAACAATAAAACAGGATCCTGTCTCTGAAGGGGATTCTCTTCAGCTGCGTTGTTTGGATGTTTTTTCCCTTGTATGCACAATTGGAAACACGGGCTTGTAATAAGTTATTGCTTTGTGTGGTGCTTTGGGAAAGAGGGAGAGGGCAGGTTCAGAGCCCCAGCGTGGAGAGGGCTCTCCCTGGACAGCTGAGGGCCAAGCTCAGGGTACAGGTCAGCGACCCTCCTATAAAATCTTTGAAGTGCTTGCTTGAAGAGTATTGACCGTCCAGAGCCTTTTATTTCATATCAAGTTCAAATGTAATGTCTTTATGAGCATAATGCACAAATCAATGGATTAGGGCATTCAGATTATTTAGATGGAGCTGCGAGTGTGCAGAATACACTGAGGAGTTGTTCAAACAATTGACAGGGGTTTCACAAAATAGGATCTTCTAACAAAATAGTTTCTGTATCTTTACCTGTCAGGATGACAAGTTTTGCCTAGGCAATGAAACAGGAATTGTTTTTTTATCTATCTTGGCAAGATGAAGGTTGGAAGAGTTAAAAAGCCTATATTTCTCTGTATTTAGACCAGAAAACCTGATTGTTATTATTATTATTATTATTATTATTATTTCAGTAGTGTGGAGGACATGGACCCTTCTATATCCCAGTCTTACAGAATACATAAAAATCCTTCCACCCCAGTATCTGTCCTTGCAACAAATTTATTTCTTGCTACAAGTAGAGCTTAGTCTGTTACTTTCCATAGAAGCAACAGGAGATTATGAATAGTAATTTCAATTTTTTTATTTTTAATTTTCAATTTCTATTTTGAATTTTCTTTTCCTCTTTCGTGGTGCCTGAAGGGGACCCATGACAACAAGAACCCATCCCATCTCCCATCACAGAGCCAAACCCAAGCTCCATCACCCCACACTGAACATTTCTCAGCTGCGTCCCATTTTCCTGCCCTCCTTCCCATCCAGCATGGCCACGGGCTCCTGCAAGGCACAATTCCACCCCAGAACTCCTTGATTTTGTACATCCAGGGCAAAATAGAACTGTTTAGACAAGATGGATTACGGAGTCGGGAATTATTTTGGTACAGCACAAGGTCAGCTGCACTTTTAGTACCAGCAAGCTCTAAAGGTCTCACATTTTTGGCAGGAACACTTTGCTAATGAAATACAAACCAGAGTGTCACAAGTGTTTTTGCAATGTTTTAATGGCCCTAACTCGAGGACCAGAACCTCTGCATGTCCATGGGTTTGCTCCTTGTGCTAAGTGTTTATTTTTCACTCTCCCAACGGGGGAACAAGGAACTGGGATTGCTCTGATGTCGAATTCATGGATGCAGAAACGTGTGAGACGGAAGAATTGAGCATTATTCTCACTCCTGCCGAGGCTTCTGGCAGGGACAGGGTGGCACAGCAAGCCAGGCTGAAGGTTTCAAACCCTGGCACACCTTGGGCCTGGACTTCCCAATTCTGGCATCCTCAGCCTTGCTCTTCCTCTTTTTCCAGGTTGGGAAAGGGCCAACTCCACTGTGGGCTCCAACCCTTCCAACACACACACAGAAATTGCTTTTGGTGGTATAAAACCCCTGGAAAACTTGTCCCAGGGAGCAGGGAGGCAGTAATTCCCATATTCATGTCTCTGAAGCAGAGAGGCTGGACCAGATGGCCTCCTGGGATTCCAACCTGACCCATTCTGGAATTCTGGGATTCCTTGGCAGACCAAAAAAATGCACTGGATTTGTACATGGAAACAAGGAATATTTCCCAAACCTGTGAGGGTGTGTTTGCCGTGCGTACTGAAACTGCCACTCAAGATTTGAAACTTCCAGGGACAAAACCCTGGCCAAGGACCCAGCAGATGACAGGAGTGACACAAAGTCCAATGTCACTCAAAAACTTTTAGGCGGGTTACAAAGTACCCTTATCCTGCTCCAGCAGTGACATGACCACAACAGTCAAAGTAGCTAAAAAAAAAGAAAATAATAATTAAAATCTAGTTAATTGTAACGCATTCATTAATTTTAGTGTAATTGATGCATTTCCCCACCATTCCAGAGCTCCAATCCCAAATATTCCAGTGTTTGTAAGGACTGGACTCACCCCATCACTACTTAAACAAATGATTTCCAAAGAACTGGGAGAAATCCCTGTGAGCAGAGCAGCTCCCCCAAAATGAGTGGGATTTCAGGCCAAAACTGCCTGGTGTCCACCACAGCCACACCTACCCCAGCTCAGCCATCACCATTTCCCATGGGATACAACGCAGCCTGTTCCCAGTGCTCCTCCCTCTCCAGAAAGCTCCAAACCCACCAAATCAGAGTTCAAAAATGGGAGTTTCTGAGGATGGACCATCAAAACCCAGTAAAACCCTTTATCCTTCCCAGTGCTGCCTCCCAGGCAGTGCTGCTGGTGGATGCTGGGCTTCCCAAACTGGTTTCCCAAACCAGAGGGATGTGGCAGTGTCCTACAGGAGTATGACACAGTTGTTGTTGTTATCCTCCAATCCGCCCTATGATCAGCTTGCCAGTTTATATTTTTGTTCCACAAGGTGCGTTTTTATTGCGAGGCTCCCCCAGAAAATTTATGGAGTTTCCAAGCTGTCTGTATAAATAAATATAAGGAATATTGGCGTGTCACAGCGTGTTCTGGTCTGGTGTGGCAGAGCTGCTTTTTCTCCCTTGCTTTTTTTTTTTATTTTTTGTATCAGTGCAAAATTCTAAGGGAGATATTTCCACTGCCTGAGCTGTCAGCCAATGCATGCAAATTCCTGCAATTATGGGGGGGAAAAAAAAAGAAGTGCCCCTTCATTACCAATCAGAATTTCATTTCTGGCCTCCCCTGCATCCTCGTAGAAGCCTTTCCCAGGGATGCCAGGACAAATAAGTGTGCTGTATCTCTGGAATGCTCATTTTCCAGTCATTCCAGGAAGATTGGCGGGTACGTTGCACGCTTCCAGTGTAATTAGTCTTTTTTAATGAAATGGACCCTGGATATCTTCCACTGCGGAGCTCCAATAATAGAATTTAAGTGAAAGTAATTTCAAAGTGCAACAGTAGTTTACATATTAGTTATTGTATAAGGAAGAAAAAAAAAAAAACCTGCTCTGCTGTTCTAGGTTAAATGCAATTAACATCCAGGCCTTCTGCAAGGCTCCTGGGAGGGAATGATTGGTTTGGCAGGTTATTTCTCAGATTTTGATAAAAAGAAAAAAGAACCCCCCTCCATTATTTTTCACAAGAAACCCTCGCTGAAAATATTCCAGCCCTCTCTAGATTCAAGCCCTCCAAGCAACTCAGTAGAACACGAATATAACTCCAGAATTTGGACTAATTAACTATTGCTCAGAAGCACAATTACCATGTGAGCCGCTGCCCGTAGAATATTGCAAATAAATAACGTTTTGCAAGTCCAAGTAGATGTCAATTCCTTTCTAATTAGCGTTTGCTGTGAGAGGAATGGACGGAGTTTTCAGTTTGGTTTTGGAAAAAAAGAGCGTGCAGAACCCTGATGTGGGAGCAAACATTGTGGTAACAACACAAAAACATATTCATTACATGCCCTTTTTTTCACCCAGCTGTGTCCTATATCCAAAGAAAACTGTGGGTTTATGAGAAATGCAGAAAGAACTATTACAGAATTATTGCAAGATTGCTCAAATCTGAAAAGAAGGGGATTTTTTTTTATTTTATTATTATTTTCTTTCTTTGTCCCTAGTAAGCACATTTTTTAAAAGCAATTTATTTTCTCATTTGAAAAGTCAAATCTTTCACTCCCAATTGTTTCTACACATTCCCTGGTTATCTAGGAATAAAATCTAACCCTCACAGCATCTATGAGCTGGTTTGATGGGGTCTCATTGCAAAGGACCTCACAGAAAGCTGCTCCTTCTTAGTTGCGCAGGAATGCTTAGATCAAATCCCACTATTTTAATGTTTCTATGGGGGGAAAAAACCAGATGCAATGTAGGCCAAACAAAACACTCTGGCTGGTCTGGGTTGTTTTCCTTGCCTCTGGACACTTTCTGCAATGTAGATGGTCCTTCACAGGCTGTTAAACACAACCTCTGGCTCGGGAAGTCCCCGAGATGCAGATTTGTTTGGAGATGGGAAAACAGACAAGGAAAGCCTCCCTGTCCTTATATTCATGGAATCATGGAATGGTTTGGGTTGAAAGGGACCTTAAAGTCACCTATATCCCCCTCCTGCCATGTCAGGGACACCTTCCACTCTCCCAGGTTGCTCCGAGCTCCAGAGTCCCACCTGGCCTTGGGCACTTCCAGGGATTCATCCCAGCTATCAGCCAGGTACTGGGCCAGATGGATTGTTAATGGATCCCACAATTGCTCTGCCCTTAGTACAGCCAGAGCATTTTACCTTTAGCAAATTGCAGCTTGAGCATGTTTAAAACCCAATCAAGTTAATAGAGATGCTCTCATCCACTCCGCTGAGCTCTGGGCCACTCTCTCAGATGCCTCTTTTCACCTTGACCTTCACTCAACGTCAAAAATTTCGATTTCTAGTGAAAGTCAGTCATCTAAAACACAAGACGGAGTAGATACTTCCACAGGACAATTAATTTAGTTTTTAAAGAAGTGGCTAAAATATCCCGTTCCCCCCATCAACCACAGAAATATCTTGGATGTGAAACCTAAAACAGACACCCAACTCTTGGAATGCTGCGATAAATGAGCTGAGTCCCATCCTCAGTGGCACAATGAGGGGTAGCAGTGATAAAGTGAATTTATCAGCCCAAAAACAAAAGGAATGATTACCTAAAAAAGGACAAACAAGGTGCAGATAGAAAAGAAAGAAAAAGAAAAAAAAAATCCTCCAGAAAAGGCCAGGTTAGAGACATCCAATGCACCATTTGTGTTTGGATCGGTTTTGGGTGCAGCCCACTTTATTCCAGACCTCCAGGTTACTCCATCCTTGTTTTTGGCAGACCTGGGATGTTGGTTTTTGTTACCTTTTAGTGCCTGGACAGCAGGACAGGGACAGTTGTCACCTTCACACTGGGCATGGCCACCACAAGCCCATTTCCCACATCCTGCTGGTTCTCATCCGAGCTGGCCTCCCTGTGCCACCACCCATCTCCAGCTGCTGGTTTTCCTCAGGAAACACTATTCCTTGGATTGTTTATTTTGCTGTTATGAGTGTGTTTTGCTACAAGAAATTACACTTAATTATGTTACAATATTTTCAGCACTGTTAATGTCAAAATTAATGCATCGAAAATGATTTTTACTTAATTTTTACTGGGTGTTCATGGATAATTGATAGGGAATTTGTTATTAAATCTTTTATTTGACTGATTACTTAATCATTCCCACATGGTTATTGAAGACAATCTTACATATAATTAATTTCACTAATAGAGACTCCCCATGTTTTCCTTCCTAGGCCAGTGTCTGCATGGTTATCATGTAATTTAAGGCTTTCCTGGGGCAGCTTTAAATTATGCACATATTTGTATTAATTATATGTGGCCAGATCCTGCTACCTTGTGTAGAGTGGTGAACACCTCCTCCTGGAAGGAGCTTCTCTGGCACCAATGGAGCTCCTCACCATGGGATCCGTGGGTTAAAATCGGTGGAAAAACAAGGGAGAATCTGAAGAGACAAAGAACTGAAGTTTGGTCCTTCACAGGTATCCTCTTCCCTGTCCCTTTCCTTATGACTAATCCATGGGTTCATCCTCTATATCCTCATTTTGGGAGGGGAAATGTGACAGCACAAGAAGCACCAGGACACAGGGAAGGGAGCAGGACCTTCTCCCACCTATGAAATGCAAAGATCCAGGGTAACCACGGGCCCTGACAGGGAGCAAACTGTGCTCAAAGTCAGGAGAAAGCACGGAGTTATCCATCAGCTGACACGCCAGATTCCTGACAGGATGCTAAGTAATGCACCTGGTGCCAATTATTGACTCCCAATGACAAATTGGGTTTGCATTTTGCATATTTTCCATCGCCCGGGCCGTGGAAGTAATCACTGACTGCAGCACTGCACTTCCAAGGGAAGGTGGGAAGAGCATGTGAGAGGCAAGTCCCGAGGAGTTAGCATGAGCAGCGTGGCCCTGGCCAGCTGTGATGTGCATTCTGATGACAGCAGGAGGCTCTGCAAACCCCAGGCCTCCACCAAAACCAGGAATCCACGACCAGAACCATGACAGGACTGCCTGGGAATCCCCAGTAAAAGGGGGAAATGGCCTCAAGTCGTACCAGGGGAGGTTTAGAGTGGAAAAATTCTTCATGGAAAGAGCTGTAAAGTTGTGGCACAGCTGCCCAGGGCAGTGGTAGAGTCCCCATGCCTGGAGGGATTTAAAAGCTGTGTGGATGTGGCACCTGGGGACGTGGGGCAGTGGTGGCCTGGGCAGTGCTGGCAGTGGTTGGATTTGATGATCCTTTTCCACCCCAAATGTCCCTGTCTAAACATGGGCAGGGTGGAGCAAAATCCAGCTGCTGTTCCGAAATTGTTCTCTTCTCCCTGGATTCAACAGAAAGGGGAACTCAAGTTAAGCAGGAGCCCAACCCTTTGCAACATCAATGACATAGCAAGAACTTTAAAATTCAATTTACCTGTGGGCACATGAGTGGAAAACTCAAAAAGCTGAATGCAGAAGAGTGGCCATAATAAGTTCATTTAAAGCAGAGACTCTTCCCAGCTAACATTTAAGATGCCCTCGAGCAATTCTCTGCCATGTAGCAGCATTTCTGGCAAAGAAAATGTTCTTATGAACCCACCTCTGCACAAAATTTCCAAACCAAGCAGAGACAGTGTTTGTACTTGTGGAAGGATGAAATATTTTATTCCCCAGGGACTGAGAACTAAGAGGACAGTTTAGCTGTTAAATTTAAAAACTAAAAACCATCACCAGCCAAAGCCTGACCTGGTATTTTCCATTTGCTATTTTGATTAATTTAGGGGATTCCAGTGGGCAGAGATTCTTGAAACTGAGGCCTGTGAGAGCCTCTTTCACCCCATTACTGGAAATCCCACACCCACTGAGGCACATCAGGCCTGCTCCACCCAGGCCCCCATTAACGTGGGCGATAACCACTATTTCTCCCCACACACCATTTAAATTCTAAGACACTGACAAACTATAACTCACAGGGAACCATTTGAAATTATTATTATTCAATGGCTTGTAAACTGTATCTCATCATTAAACAGAATAATAAATAAAAATAATGACCAGCCTTCAAGCCAGCGATGGGAAGAACACACTTTCCTGCCAAAGACTTGCTTCATTTTACCAGGTTTTAATTAAAAGCAAAATCCATCCTTTAACTGCGAGGTTTAGGAGACGGTGTTTGGGGTTGGGAACTGGAGGAAATCCCTCATTCCACGTTGCTCCTGGTGCCACACAGACCGAGCTGCAGGTTGCTGAAGGAAAATAGCCCCACGGATATTTTACTGTACCAAAACCTAGCTCGGGGCTACACATCCCCAGATGAAAGGCGGCAGCTCCTCGCAGGAAACCAGGAATTTGTCACCGTGGCCTTTTGAAGTGGAGCAAGAGGAGGAGGAGGAAGGGTTAAAGCCCCCAGCCCAGCCCTGCCTTGCCCATGGTCAGCCACCTCGTGTAATTCCATTAGGGTGCGAGATTCAAATGCAGAATTAGCTGTTGCCTACGCAGAATTATGTTAAACATGGCCCAGACTGAAAATCAATATTCTGCTTAAGTAACTGGCCCTCCAGTAATTTAATGAAGCTAAATTGCATTACACGGAGGTAAGGTGGTGGGGGACCATTTTGTCTCAAACCTTCCATTATACAGTGACTGTACAGCTGGATGCCTAAAGAGAAATTAAACATATACACTCATTTCTTCTTGAAGTTGGAACAGTGTTTTTTACACTGGATTACTTGTCTCCTTCCTTAATTTAAAACTACAGTAAATAATTTGCAGCCACATAATTAGGAAGGAGGCACGGTCTCATAATAAGAGGAAAAAAATTGCTACCAGAGTATTAAAGGATTTTTTTTACTCGGCGAGAAAAAAATGAAAAAGGACATTAAATGTTAGATCTGTATTAAAAATGTAATTCTAAAGGGTTTAAATCTATGACATGTCTACACTGAATTAATTAAATTCATGATCTGATCAAGGACTGAGAAGCTACCTTGGAGCTATCTCTTAAAAATGCTATGTATGTACATGTCAAAATAGGAATTAAAAAAAAAGCAGGCCTTTGATTTATTGGCAATTCATGCATGCATTATTGTGCCTTCTTGCCTGGCAGTGGGAGGGAAGTCAAAGTTTCATAAAGCACCTGAAACCTTCTCCTGACTCCTCTTTATTAAAGGAACTTCCTCGCCGAAGACGCCGGTTCCCAAACCCGGAGCGGTCCGCTCTGGATGTGATCGTGGTGACATCCACCACGACTCCACTCGTGTTCAGGCTGATTGACAAGAACAAAGAGCCTACAATTACATTATGCAGCACTTGTACCGCGCCCTCTTTTATTTATTATTCAGCTGCAAAACTTCAACGGGAAGAAACACTTCAGAGTTCCGTGTCGGGGAGACGGAATTAAATTGACAATAATTCCGGGCCGTGCGGTCTGAAGTTCTGCTGATTAGAGATTGCTTCCCCCTAAATCATTTGTCACATTGCCTTATAGAAGGGTAAAACAGACTTCAACCATGTGTAGCTGCAGCGGTATCTTTGGGGAAATGCAGGCAGCAGAGTATGTATTGTTTAAAGGGAAAAAGGAGTGATTTGCATCTTCAATCGCTGTTTTTCTTCCCTGTCCGACTACCGGAATTTTTCCTTCTGTACTTAAAAGGCAGTTAAACAAATGAAATTTATTTATGCCAGATCTGAAGTGAAAAAAGAGGAGCTTAAAAGCACGAGACTGCTTTACACCTCAGAGGGCATCCCTGGCCTGCAAGGATGTGCCAACGTGAGCTGCAAGATGCAACATGAGCAGGAAAAGTGGGAGCACAGCTCGGAACTGTTGGGTCAGGCTGGTTCTTCCCAGAAAGCTGCTACAGATCAGCAGCACATCACTTCCAGCCTCTCTTGGCTGCTGGTTTGGGAATGCTGGTGCAAAGCCCCTGAAGGTGTCGGGGTGCACTCGTTGCTCCAGTCTCACACTTTAATTAAAACCAGATGCTACTGTCAGCCATCAAATCTATACCTCAGGTCATTAAAAGGAAATTCCATCGCTGTTGCCAGACCAAAACATACTGAGGATGCGCTGAGAGACCACAAAGCAAGCGAGGGGAGTCAAGGGGTGCCCACCTCTGTCTCCTCCTGGTGCTTCCCACCCAGGGCATCACCAAAATCTGAATATTCAGCCTCAGCAATGTGGAAATGCATCGTGGACGTGTGGTGCTGGGTCCAGACAGGCAGGAGCAGGAACATCTCCCTTCCTTCCCTGGAAAGCTCCATCTGGATCAACATCACCTGTGCCAAAAGACAGTTCCAGCATTATCTCAGGCAGTGAGGGAAGGAGATGAAAAATTCAGTCTCTCTTTTGCACTTTATCGATTGAAAAGGAAAAGACTTCCAAGAGAAATTATTTTTACACCTTTGAATACCACCTAGCAGATCTATATTTTGTCTCTTTCTGCCTCAAAAGATGTTTTACTCCCTTATTTCTTTTGGAATGGCAATTCAATAATGCGGGGCTGAACATTTATTAATTACATTCCAGTTTAAGGGATTATTTTGAAGGGAATAACTGCTCTCAGAAATACTGAAACACTTTCAGTTTGATTTCTGAGTGCATTAGAACTGAAATGTAGCTGTTCCCTGCCACACTGAGTCCCTGGCTTGTACTTGAAACCAGGAATGGCAGGATTTCTTCCTAGTAAAACATGAGTTTAAACATATATTCAACAAGGGAAAGACGTCATGTATTTTAAAATACAAGCTCCTTTAGAGCAAATGATCCAGCTTATTTTTTTTTTTTAAGATGCACCTTTATGTTCAATGATATTTCCTTTGGGGTTTTCATTAACATTCCATCAAAAAAATAAAAGCCTTTTTTTTTTTTTCAGTGAAATACCTTGACTGATGAGTTTAGCGTTTTCCTCCTGCTCATATTTACATTTAGTGTTTTGATGATGTTAAATTCTACAAATGAGAGCAGTTTTTAAGTGTTCCTTTCAACACTGCCTGCCTTTTCTGTTTGATTTTTCTTGCTGATGGTGTGTTGTCAATGCTGAATGCTGGAATTGTTGTTGAGCAGGCACAGCTGGATGAATTAAAGTCTCTCCAGTAACTCAAACCAGAAATGACTTCATCTCAAAACTTTCCATGTAGCACAGGTCAGAGCTCTGAGTGGGGACAAAAATAATGGGGTTACCAGAGGAGGAAAAAGTCAAAAGTACAAGTCAAAACACAGAGAGCAGTTTGGGCTCGCCTTGTGCAGCAATTTCTCTCTGTTACAGAGTGAAGCCCCGATGGAGACATTTGATAAGTAATTGTGTTTTAAGTTCAAATAGAATATCTGCATGTGTGCAGATACAGAGCCCTGTACACTTATCTTATTATTTACTTAAATTATCTGTTGGGTACCCTAATATATACCTAGTGTCGCCTAATGATATCATCTACTAATTTATTCAAGGAATTTTGCCAAAAAACAAATAAAAGCCTGGAACACAAACACTTCTTCCCCATTCATTTAGAGCTCAGCACAAACAGAGAAGCATTTCAATGTGGCCAAGGCAGATTTTCAAAGGTAACATCTTTAATTAACAGGAAGCAATTTCTAAAGTCAATACAGGGGAGGTTGGTGTAATTAGACGTGTCTGAGTGTNTCCTCCTCCACCTACCAGTTCCTCAGGAATCCCTCCTGCTTCACTCCAGAACAGTTCCTGCCTTGCTGTGGCAGCACGAGGAGCTGGAAAGTTTCTTTTTATATCAAAACATTTCATCTGTTTCCTGCTTTCAGCATGGAGGGCAAAATCACCTTCATCATGTCCGTGTTTGAAACAGGGCAAAGGGGGAGCAGCCCCTTCCTCGTGCACATCCTCAGTGCCCTTCCCAGATTTTCCTGCTGAGTGTTCCACGCTCCCTGGTGTTCATTAGGAATGAGAGGACATCCCCCATCACTGACCACCATGCCAAAATTCTGGAATCACAGAAGGGTTTGGGTTGGAAGGGACTTTAAAGACCCTCTCATTCCACCCCTTTCCACTATCCCAGATTACTCTGAGCCCTGTCCAACCTGGCCTTGGACACTTCCAGAAATGAGTCCACAACCTCTCTGGACAGCCCATTCCAGTGCCTCACCACTCAAATAACATTATTTTAAGTCTTTCCCCTTATTTTAAGTCTTTTCCTTAAGTCTGTGGAAAAGCTTTTGGATTTCCTGCAGTTTCTGTGTATGTCCCAACCTGCCAGGCTGGATGTGGCTCTTCCAAGCTTCCCACCCTCAAGAATCACCAGAATTTCTCCATCCCTAAGTGGAGCTGATACAACCCAAGCCTGACATCAGATGTGTTTAAAAACAAAGGTTCAAAACTCTTTTGATAAGTTCATGTTTGAGGGCCTCTAAAACTCAATGTTCTGTGCTGAAATCAATTCTTCTTGTCAATAGCCAGGAATTCCCCGAGCTGAAATTGGGATCTCTTGTTGACCATTGCAGTTCTCGAAAATCAGCATCACATAAATACAGATATTGAGCATGAACCTGAGAGGATGAGTTACTTTTTAACTGGGCTGGAACAGTCCATACTGAGAAAGTTCATTGGTGCAGTGTTAAACCCTGGGTCACACAGGAGCACAAGGTATTTTACATTTTTCCTGTTTTGATTTTCTGCATTTCAGGTGATCTGGATTAAATCTACATCTTCACAGAATCCCACAGCTGGGACATTGCACAGAGAAATCCAGAGCTGATGCTCAGCACCCACAGAAGGGATCACTTCTGGGCAAGGTTCAAAGTATCAACACAGGTTAATATTTGTGTACGCAGGAAAATCCACAAAATCCCTACCAGTAATTAAAATCTGCTGACCATAATAATCCCAGGTGGTCAATGGTCACTCTGTGCCCTCAGCTCTCCATCCACATCAGTTCTGCTGCAGAGGGGACCATTTTGATAAGAAAGGTTTCCTCCCTTTGTCCCCCTGGTCAGTGGCCCATGGCAGGGAACGTGGTGGTTCCAAAGCACCCACGGATTTTAATTCAAAGAGTTGGGAACCAAACTGAATTCTTAGGAAATCTCATTGCTCAGGGGCACCACAGCTTTGTCACCAGCCCTGAGCTGGCACAGAAATAGCTGGGACATGTCCTGTCCACCTTGCAGGGAGACTGGAACCCACGTCCCAGCATCCCACCCTGCCCTCTCCATCCCTCCCGGTTTACCCCAGCACAGGCACATTTCTCTGCCATTCACCAGGCTTTCTCCCTTTCCCTTATTGTTTTTAGCCTTTTCTGTGACCCTTGGAGTCAACTTTAGGGCAACACTGGAAGTGCAGCAGGATTTTATTTGGACACAAGTACAGGCGTGATGCTGCTGCGGGGCAGGCCTGGGCAGCCCCTGCCTCAGGCCCTGCTCCTGCTGCATGGCCTGGGGCTGCCTGTGGCACCAACAGCAAGGTTTGCACCTTGCTGACCCTAAAAAAAAGGTGATTTTGTGTTTTCACTGAGATTCCCCCCTTCAGAGGCCTCAACAATTCCAGCCAAAGTTAGTTTTTAATTTCAGGAGCTGTTTGTGATTTAGTCCCTGCCACGCTCACCCTGCTCTGGCCTTGGACACTTCCAGGGACGGGGCAGCCAGGATTTCTCTGAGCAACTTCTGCCAGGGCCTAATATCCTCTATCAGAGACATTTATCCCCTGTCTAATCTTAGATTGTAGAAAATACCTCTTCCACAGGTTGCACAAGTTTAAATTAACTTCTGTGGAGCAGCTGCTTTGACAAAGGGCATGAAGGACCAAATCCTACTTTCCTCCTGCGTTCTGAACATTTAATGAAGGAGAATTTTTGCCCTGCAAGGTTTGTGAGATCCCACTCTCTGCAGCGATGGCTGTCTTGGTATTTCCACTTAAAATTTTTATTTTCAAGGCCCTGTAATTGTATGTAAAGTTTTTCTTGGATCAGAGAGAAAAAAAGCCCTAACAAGTCAAAGGCTCAGCCTGGGAGAAACAATTGATCTGCATACAGAGGGAAAGGCATTTTAGAAAGGGGGTTTGATACTTTTTTCGTTCTTACCCTAAATTGCTTTGGTTTTGAACTCACATTTTATCAACTGCAAAATTCACTTCAGCGTAAATCTCATTGATTTCAGCCACATTTTATTCCAGGGATAAATGTGATTTCATTATTCTATTACAAAGCACATTAAAAATAAAACGATGGTGACAACTTTATCACTGAAGATGGGATTCATTACATATGAGTAAGGGGGATTTTTTTTTTTCCAAGAGGGGTTTAATTTGGATTTCTAGCATATAGCCATGCATATATAGAGCAGCCAAAGAAGCTATAGCCTGTCATTTCAATAAAACATGTATGAAAGCATCCCTAAGCACCTCCTGACATGCCAGGGATAGATGGTGTAAGAGTGTGTCCATGTCAGCAGTGACAAGCTGAACCTTAATGGCTCTAAAACAGTCTTTATGGTTTACTGTACCCGTAATCCATTTTATAATGAGTGCTCAACCACATACAATGATTCTCTGAGTTTCCTCCGCCTTTTAACTCACCCCAAGGTGCCTAAGAAAGGGGAAAAACTCCAAGTTGTGGGCGATCCTTCCCGAGGAGCATTACGTGCTGAAATACTTCTGCAAGACAGGTAAATTAAGAATAAGGCATTGCTCTAATCCTTAAGTTTCCTTCTGTGGATTTTAAGAGAGACCAGTACTGACATTTTACTGTGGTTTTGGGGGAAGGTTTTAAATTTTATCAGGCTGGCAATGCTTTGGACTTAGAAATGTAGGGATGGGGAAGAGGTGCTGTAAGCCCGTGACAGACACCACACATTTGGGGCTCAAACACAAGCAGAACATGATATTTCCTGCTGTGATTTCACCCTGATCCTGCCCCCTTTATCCATGGGAAATGTCAGCAAGAAACAGGGAAACTCTGCAAAGATGTGACAGGAGCTGGAGCATGCTCTTTGCAGCAGTCTCCTGGCACAGAGCTCTTGGCATACGCAGAACAGGGAATGGTGTGGGTTGGAAAGGACCTTACAGATTATCCTGCCATGGACAGGGACACCTTCCACTACCCCAGTTGCTCCAAGTGCCATCCAGGCTGGGAATTCCAGGGATGGAACAGCCACAACTTCTCTGAACTGGCTGTTCCTCCTTGTCTGAGGCAATGGTCTGCAGGACACCAGGCAGAGGCGCCCATCAGAAAGGAATAATTAGGTTTGGAATTCCAGGGAAGTCCATGGAGCTGACATAGGAATGTGGAATTGTAGAAGCCCAGTGTCAGCAGGGGCACAGATGATGCCCCACACCTCACAGGGAGGCTGGAGACACATTTCACAAGAACGTTTGGGGTTCTCCTTAAGATAAATCTATGGTTTAAATCCTTTTTGCTTCTTAAACTATAATTATGATGCTGATGGTGGTCATAATAAAATGAAGAAGGAGGAGAAGTAGAAGAAAAAGGAGGAGAAGAAGAAAAACAAGGAGGAGGAGGAGGAGGAGGANGGAGAAGGAGAAGGAGAAGGAGAAGGAGAAGGAGAAGGAGAAGGAGAAGGAGAAGGAGAAGGAGAAGGAGAAGGAGAAGGAGAAGGAGAAGGAGAAGGAGAAGGAGAAGGAGAAGGAGAAGGAGAAGGAGAAGGAGAAGGAGAAGGAGAAGGTGACAAGAAGAAGAAGAAGAAGAAGAAGATGAAGAACAAGAACAAGAACAAGGACAAGGACAAGGACAAGGACAAGGACAAGGACAAGAACAAGGAGAAGGAGAAGGACAAGAACAAAAACAGGAACAAAAAGAAGAACAAAAAAGAAGAACAAGAACAACAAGAACAAGGACAAGAACAAAAACAAGAACAAAAACAAGAAGAAAAAAGAAGAACAAGAACAAGCAATAAATTTCTGCCTAGGAGGTCATAGCTGCGGTGAAGCTGATCTCCTCAGCCCCACCTCAGGCTGCAGAGACCCCTGAGGAAATGCCTCCCTCCAGGTCCTCCCATTTTCCACCCTCAGGCTCCCGGGTGACCCTCTGCGCCTCTTCCCAAGCCCCGCTCCCCAGCAGTGCCTGCCCTGCACCCCGGCCAGGGCGCTCAGAAACCAAGGCCAGCTGCTCCGGGGGACAGCCCTGGGCAGCGCTGACCCCCGAGCAGGAGGCCGAGCATCCCTCCCGCCCGCAGCGGGGCCGGGGTGGGTGCCGAGCCCAGGGGCTCGGGAGCGCCCAAGGGGAGAGGGAAGGAAGCAACTAGAAACAGCCACTTAGCGTCTCTTTAGAGCCTGGGAGCATTTGTGAAAGCCATCCCCATTACTGTTGAAAAGATGCAAATTTGGTGAAATAATCAGCTGTATGGCTGCAGGCTGTTTCTCAAGTACCCTGATTCCTTACAGGAGGGAAGGTATTAGTGTAAGACACACAGCAAGGCCAAGTTCATGTTGCTCAGAGGTAGCCCCTAACCAAACTCCACCAAGTGCTATAAAACAAGATTTGTTATCCCGGCAAGCACTGACAGCTCCTCCAATAAAGCCTCACGCCCCACCAAAAAAAAAAAAAAAAAAAAAAAAAAAAAAAA
>VYXD01004243.1:143329-148329 GCA_013397195.1 Hylia prasina | reverse complement strand
TACTCTGGGTCTGAGAGAGGGAGGGAGGAAGACGCAGGGAAAGGAAGGGAGAGAAAGGGAAAGGAGGGAAGGAAAAAAGAAAGGAAGAAAAAATAGAAGGGAAGAAAGTTAGAAGGGGAAGAGAGGAAGAAAGAGAGAGGAAGAAAGGAGAGAAGAGAAGAAGAAAAGCAGGAGACAAGGAAGGAAAGGAGGAGACAAGGAAGGAAAGAAGGAGACAAGGAAGGAAAGAAGAAAAGAGAGAAGAAGAAAAAAAAGGAAAGAAAAGGAAAGAAAAGGAAAGGAAAGAAAGGAAAGAAAGGAAAGAAAGGAAAGAAAGAAAGAAAAAGAAAGAAAGAAAGAAAGAAAGAAAGAAAGAAAGAAAGAAAGAAAGAAAGAAAGAAAGAAAGAAAGAAAGAAAGAAAGAAAGAAAGAAAGAAAAAGAAATAAAAAAAGAAAGAAAATGAAAATAGGGAAGAATGAAAATGAAAATAAGAAAGAAAGAAAGTAGGAAGAAGGAGGAAGGAGAAAGCAAGGAAGAAAAGAAAGGGAGAAAGGAAGGAAAAAGGAAAAGGAGGAGAGAATGGCAATTTAGGGATGTCACTAACAATAGTAAAATAGCTCAGCAAACAGTTCAATAAATGGTTCAATACTTGTGATACTATCCAAACAAAGACTCGCAGCCATTAATTTTAAAAAGTTCTGTGAATCTTCTTGGAGCAGTAAATATTTAATCATGGCAATATGTAAGCTGCCCTCTCATATTTTATCTCCTAACCAGGACTGGGTAGTGAACCTGCCCTTAATAACTTTGACCAAAGCAATATTTTGCCATTCCCCTCCTGCCAGGGAGTGATGGAGTGCGGCCAGACACGGGGTGCCCGTCCTTCCTCAGGGGGCTCCACACCTCCCTGGGCAAGGAAAAGCAGGAAAAGGGGCTTTTAACGTTCCAAAGGAAAATATTTTTCTGCAGGAAAAGGTGGGTGTTTTTAAAGGAAGGGAACCCAAACAAAATCAGATGTCATCCCGTGTGCCTGAAAGCTGCATCTCCGCAGCGCCTGCTCTTGCAGAGGCTGGTACAGCAGTTAGGGATGTCATCTTTGGTCATATTTAATAATTGACAAGGAGGCCTCACAGGTCTCCAAAGCTTACACAACCCTACAATATTTATTTATTTTCCTTTGTTTTTTCCCTTTTTTTATTTTATTTTTTTTTATTTTTTAATTTTTTCATTTCCCTCCTTCCTTCCATGGGAATCACCCGCGGAGAACAAGACAAGTGAAATTCCAGGAGTCCCACTGGCAGGGAAATCAGACATCAGTGTCCATCCCTGGGGACCCTCCAGCTCCCCGGGGGGACACTTCCAAGCTCCCCCCTCATCCCTCTGGAAACTTTGCTGCTGTTCCTCCAAGTTGTGCCAGCGTTGCCTTCACTGCTCTATTTGTCATCCCAATAAAAGTTCCTGGGCTCTGCCATAAAGTTGTCACTTGAAAGGCTCATCCTGAAACACAACCTCCGGTGCCATGTGGGGTGAACGAGGGATTTAATAAAAGGAATTGAGGAATTAAGCTGCTGCATCCCAGCCTCGGGAAGGGCGGCCGCAGGGAAATATTAATGTTCCCTCTTAAACCGCGCATCCTTCGCAGCGGGAAAAACTTCACGCCCCGTGGAAAGCCCAGGAGCTGAGCTGAGCTCCAGGATCCAGGCCTGGGATTCCAGGGGAGGGTGACCTTCATCCCACGGGCAGCCTGCTCCCAGGCAGCTCCTTTCTGGAGGGACAGCACCACGAGGATGCTGCCGGTCGGGAATGAGGTGCGTGAGCAGAGCCGGGGGACGGCGCGGCTGCCCGGAGGAGCCCATCCCCGGGAAAGAAAGGAAAAGCAAAAAAAAGCATTCCCAAACACCCCCTTTTTATTTTTGTTTTTTGAGTTGAGCTGCGGTTTGTACCAGTTCCTTTTGTGTGTGCACGCCAAGTGAGGGAAACGCGAGCGCAGGTTGGGCTGGTTTGCAAAAGCCTCCGGAAAAAAAACGGTCCTGCGGGCTCCAACAAAACATCTTTGGGTTGGGAATGAAGCTTGTCATCTTATGAAGCAACGCCATAAAACCGTGCAAGGCTTTCGCAGAGTCAGGAAAGTTCAGGCATGCACCAAGTTAACATAAAAATTGCTGGAAAACACAGGAATAGTAATTTGGGGGATAAGAAAGGAGGGAGAATTCATGTTGTAAGTGCAAGTGATCTGGAAATAGCTGTTTGTCTTGGACATTTGCAGGGAAGTGACATCATGCCGAGTGTCCATGGGGATATTAATCCTGCATTTTTCAGGCCAGATTCTGGCACTAAAGTTGGCAAAATTAGACCATTTTGTTGAAGGGATCTCCGAGCCGCCCACCTCCACCACACATTACAGCACACCTATGACATGACCCAAGAACAATGGGTGAAAAATGGGCTATAAAAACATGAATGGCCTGCTTCATATAAAGCAGATTTTATAGTGCAGGTGTGCCTTCATTTATCGATACTGTAAAGCAGTGAGATCATACTGGCAGTAAAACACAACATTTGTAAAACAACAACCGAGGAAAAAAAAAAAAACGGGGGGGGGGGAAATTCTATTAATTAAAAATGTAATGGCAGAGATAAAATCTCAACGGGGTGTTTTAGAAATATATTTGATATTTTGTCATCAGATGCTTTACATCAGCTCGCACAGAATTCAGCCAGCTCTGAGAAGGAGATCTGGAAAAGGGGAAAAAAAAAACCCCTTAATTGAACTGTAAAACTATATCCCACATTTAGGAAAAACCAGGCACGTTAAAATATCTATTTAATAAGTGCCGTTTAAGTTGTTAAAGCTGGTAGAGTGGTTTGTTGTTTTTTTTTTCCTTCACCCATTAGGATATGAATGGGAAAAATTATGAATAGGAAATCCTGCTGGAGTTTTTATTGCCTATTTCCTTTCGGGAAGATGGCATTGTTCCTCTTTTAAAAAAGGGAAGGGGCGTAAAATAAGTGCAGGCATATGACAGACATCCTTCAAAGGCGGGCTGGCAGAAGTGTTGTTCTGTATTTTTGTTCCTCACAAGGCAAAGCCTGTTCTATTTTTAAGCAGGGCTGTGCTGCTGTGGACATTTCCCTTCCCTCGAAAGGGGTTTTGGCATAATGTTGTTTTGATTAAGGCAGATTTCTGTTCTATTCTATTTAGTTTCTTTTTTTTTTTTAATCACAATGAAGGAGCAAAGGATTGTATTTCTTTTTAATTTTTTTTTATTCTTTTTATTCTTGCTGTTGTTGAATTTTTCCTTTTTCCATTTTTCTTTCCTGCACCCATTCCAGGCCAGAGATTATAATTTTTCTACCCACATCAGCAGGTCCAAAAATCCTCACCTGTGCAGGAGGGTTTTGCCAAACCCACCTGTCGAGCCCCAATTTCAGCAGGTTTTAGGGTCTGCCCTGCCTTGCTTATTTTTTGGGGATGTTGCAAAAATAAAAACTTTAAAAATGACAAATTTCCTGGGCGAAGGTGTCACCCTCCAAACCTTTGATGGATTTAATCACCCTGAGCTGGGTAAGGGGAGGGTCTGAGGGTCTCTGTCCCTCAGAGGTGACCCCAAGCACATTTGGGGTTTTGCTGAGGTGCCCAAAATGTGGGGGCAGCCCCTTGGGGCACCCCCTGGGGGCTCCTGCCTGACCCTGTCCCCTCCTTTGGGGACTGTCCTCACCCTGTGCCCTCCCCTCCCTTCCTGCCTCCCCCTCCCCAACAATCCCAGCTTCTGCCATCATGCTCAGCACAGATGTTTCGGCAGCTGTACGTGGTGAGCAGATTTGAAAAGAGGTTTTTTTCCCTAAGATATTTTTTTCCTAAGATTTTTTTCCCTAATATTTATTTCCTTTAAGAGTTTTTCCTCTTTTTAATTTTTTTATTTTTTGAGTATTTTATTTCTGATATTATTTTTCTTTTCTGGCACATCCTCATGGCCTGATAACAATTGTCCAGCACTTCCATGGGATGTGGGACCACAGGGACCTCCACACAGCTTCCTACACTCCTCACCTTTCCCTAAATTCACTGAATTTCCCTATTTTTATTTTTTTTCAATATATATTTTGCCATGCTGGGTGCTGGGTTTGGTGGGTTCCTCACTCAGTGGCGAGGCCAAGGAGTTATTTTTTTATCTTGGCACTGCCAGTGAGGTCGTGGTGATGGCCCAGGGTATTGCCACGGTGTGTGACACTCAGGGGACAGCCTGGGGCACGGCCAGTGAGGCACACACCCGTGTGGGGAGCACCGGGATTATTTCCCAGGTGAAGCAAAGTCATGGAGATTCCTGAAATTTTGTCCACGAACCTGCTGAGTTGAGGACCTGAACAATGCTCTGGCTGCTGGTTTGATTTTCTTCAGGAGTTACGTTGGTGGCTGGAGCCTTAACCCAAAATAACCCCAAAACACAAGAAGAATGAAATCCCATGAAACCCACAAACTGTAGATATTCCCATCTCCAGACTGTCCACTGGGATGGCTGAAGGCTCTGGCACGAGCACTCTTAGATAAATTATCTGTGCCTGTTCTGTTTAATTATATTTTTCAATGTCATTTTTCTTGTGTCACAGTAGACAATACTCTTCCTCTTTACTGAATGTAAGGGATTTATCCTGGAGATTCCCATGAATGATCCTATTTATACAAGCAGGGACATTCCAGGGGCTGGTGCCATGACTTATTGCCGAGCCTGCCTGCCAGTTCTTAAGTACCTTGTTTTCCTTTCATGTTCTTTCTGTGTGAGCGGGTTCTCATTTGTCTTTAATAATTAAAGAAGTGGAGGAGGGAATGGAGTGGCTTTGGATGATGATCCACCTCTTTTTTTGTTTTTTTGGGATGCTGGCAACAAGTGCCCTCAGCTTCACTCTGGGCCAAGCCCCACCATCCATCCTGCTCTTCCCAAACCCTCCCAGTTTCACTGATTTACTGGAGGGTCAGTCAGGTTTCTTTGAGCAGCCAGAATTAAGAATTCCCACCCCCATC
>VYXD01004243.1:126997-138256 GCA_013397195.1 Hylia prasina | reverse complement strand
TTTTTTTTTGTTTTCTTTTTTTTTTTCTTTTTTTTTTTTTTTTTTTTTTTTTTTTTTTTTTTTTTTAGCTCCCCAGAGTCTGGTTTGATGCATACAGTATTTTTTGCTAATGTGATAAACTTTGTGGGACTGGGATCCCATACATCACGGGCGGCCATGTCAGAAGATTAGCACGCAGCATCCTTTGGAAAAGCTTGATTTATAAGTCCTCCCTCCATCCCATCCTCACCCCCCTCTCCATCCATGTCTCCAGCAAAAAAAGGTCGCTTTACAAAAGGATCTTAAATTGCAGGGTTTATTCATAACCTTAAAATGGAATTCAAATATTGCACAACATCTCCACGGCAGAATCGCTTCCACCGCGTTCCCGTAATTAATCCAGAATTACAAATACAGCCACAAACCAGAGCAAGAACTAACAAGTAAATAAATTCTTCTGTGGCTCCCAGATGGACCAAATCCCGGCATGAGCTCCGTGATGTGCTGGTGCTGCTGCCGTGTCCTCCCCACGTCACAGGCAGGGGGGAGAATGAGGAGAGGACTGACGGAAGCAGTGCCTGGGATTGAGTCACGGTCAATTTTAGTTCTTTGATCATGGATGTGTCATTTTTTTATTTACCTACATGAGTTTTTAATTATTATTAACAAATATGACAGGAGTTTTGTTGTCAACATGACATTTTCCTTTTCTTATTAGAGGAAATACTCTAGTTTTTGTTTTCAGAGATCACTTTTTATTTTTCATTATCAGATATGTCTTTTTTGCTGTTTTCAAACATGCTCTTTTTGATTTTTATTAGCAGAGATGCCATTATTTTTGTTTTCCAACAAGATCACCTGACTATCCTGCGAAGCATCAGGACAGCAATAACACTTTTACCTGAAAACAGGGCCAAAGTCACTGAAGAATTTTGTAGCTCACCTTGTTTAATTACAGATTTCATCCTGCAACACCGAACTTTCATATACAGCAAACCCCTCTGTAGCCCCTTCCTTCCCCAGCACCTCCAGACTCTCATTTCCAGCTCTCACCTCGCAACACGGTGCCCATTAATATCCAGAAAGTGTCGGTTCTATCCAAAGTTTCAGGCTATTAAATCAATGAAAAATATATTGGATTTAATATGTTTGGCTTAGGAAATTTGTTTTGTGTGCTGCAGCCTAGTGCAGCTTGCTCTGAGCTTACCTCTGTTTGAATTAGAGGGTTTCAGCTCATGTGCAGCTCAGACATTGGCCCACAAGACCGTGAAGCGTAGCTGATTTTTGGAGAAACTACTAAGTAGTTTCTATAGTGATAATGATGTACTATGTGCACCTATTGGGAATATATAAAATTAGAGAGAATTTCTGTTTGCTTTGGTCCTCTTTCTAGAATAATTACAGGAACTGCCATTCATTCCCATTCTGTTACCCTGATTATTCTAGAATAACCTGGTTATTAAGGTTTAGGCGTGTTTAAGAACATACTGCAAAGTGACAACTTGTCATGTTGGTATTATCAATACTTTAAAATTTCCATATTAGTGACCCAATTTTCTCAAGATTCCTGAGTGTTTAATTTGGTGGGGAGAAGGAGGGAGGGGAGTAAATGATGCCTCTGCCTTCTCTCTATTCAAAGTAACCTTAATTTTCTATTTCTGAATAGAAACCTTTCCCTGAGCGACTGAAAAAAAAAAAGAGTCAGAACAATTCTGTCTAAACACATTCTCAGCTTGAAAATCCTTCTGCTCCCATCAGATGTGGTGGGGAACACTTTGAAATCTCCCCCTGCCCGTGGCAGAAGTGCCATTCCTGAATTCAGGGAATTATGGAAACCAGAAGTGCTGAGTGGCTGACCCCGAACCTCACAGCCTTAAAACCCCACCACGTTTAATGAAATACATTCCCTGAAATAGCACTTTTCCCTCTGAGGCAAGACATCCTCCACGGGGCAGGTGTATAACAGCAGGTTTGCCCACTGTGGTTTGGAATTTCCTTGGCTAGGAGGGATTTCTCCTGCGGAAGGAGTGAAGGTTCTCCAAACGAGGCACAGCAGAGGCTCTGCTCTGGTGAAGGTGCCCATAAAGCTGTCCAGAACCACACTCGGCTGACGTAGTGACAGATTGGGCAATTTTGCTGTGGTAATTACTCAATGCTTCAGCAAATGGTAACTAAATCCTCCTCTGGAAATCAAAATGTCTAATTGCACACGCACATATGGTGTCGCCCCAGCCGTCCTGCAGAAGGTAATGGAACCAGCACACCCAAACCTTCCCGGAATTCCCCCAGCTCCAGAGCCACCAGTGACACAAAACAGTTGGCATTTGGAAGGATGCTGGGGGAAAAAGAGCTGGGAATAAAGGAGCTTTTGGAAAACATGGTGTGCTACAAGCAAACCTGGGCTACAACAGCAAAAATTTAGGTTAATTTGGTCAATAAAGAGAAAAAGGTTAATGCTGTGTTGTTGCTGCTCTAATCTCTGTATAGGAACCATTTTACTGCCAAAGTTGCAAGGATGGGTTCAGTGTTCGGCCTGGGATGTTGACACACAGGGTTCAGAATCCACACAGATCATGCCAGGGGAGCACAGAGGATTATTGGGCCACAATTTGCCCATTCCAGGTCTGCTGGAGCCCAGGACCATGAGGGACACCTTTCCCAGGGCCCACACTGAACACCAAGCCCTGGTGGCTGAGCAGAACAGCAGGGAAAGGACCTTGTCCAGCCCAGTTCAACCAGCTCCCACCAACCTCCTCACTGAAGGAGGATCCAGACCAGAAAAGAGATGCAAGATTTTGTCTGAGAGCTTTGCTTGGCACAAACAGTGGTGGCAGATGATGCTGTGGGGCAGAGGAAACAAAATCAGGCCCGTTCATCCCATCAAAGCCAGAAATGCAGGACAGCATCCTTAAACCAGGATCTGAGGTAAAATTTTTGGTCCCTTTTTGCCCCTGATGAGGCTCAAAATTAGGAAAATCAAAGGGACAACACCCCTTGACGGGACTAAATGAATTTTAAAATGTTTAATTTAGAATTACTTCATCTGAAGGATTGTTAAAATCTGACCTGTGTATCCATCCATCCATCCATCCATCCATCCATCCATCCATCCATCCATCCATCCATCCACTCCTACTGCTACTCCACCAGCTTTTAAGCTCTTTGGATTTCTGTTGTCACACAGAGGCAAAACCCCCTTTTTATTTCAACTATCACCTTCAATTACAAACATTCAGCTTCAGTGCAGGAGGGCAACATTGAACTAATTATTAATTGAGGTTTCTGGACCAGATTCAGCCCCTTTTTTCTGGAAGACACAGTCCTATGTTCTACATTTTGCAGTTACTAGGCAGAAATCCTGCATCCCTTACATCTCTTCTTCTCCAAAGAATCCCAACCCCCCGTTCTTGTGACTCTCCTCGGAATTAGGAGTTCTTCTTTTTATTTCTTGCTATTAATGTTTAGAAACTCTGAGGGTGTATGATTAATGCAGGTAGTGTGACTTTGATATAGGACAAAGTAGCATTAATTGTATGATATACATTATTTTTAAAACAACTACATTGTCTTCATCTTGCATAATTATCTCTTTGTTGCTGTTAATCAGGATTTCCCAAAGTGGCACACAATAAAAAGCATTAAGGTTTATGTCAGCAGATCCAAATCTGGAATCAAATCTATCTGTACCATCAGGTGCCCATTAGGCTGGTGGAATTGCACATTAAAGACACTCAGACAATACAGACGCTTTTTTCTTGCAGTAACAGGGAGAAAGGAGAAATTGGAGCTCTGGAAACAGATGCAGGAAAAGGCAGTTCCTGCCCAATCCATTACAGACAAGTGAAGAGAGGGAAAAGAGGTGAAATATTCACCCACTGATGTTTTTGAGTGGCGTTGTGGCAAATTTCATGAATACCTTGCCGCTTAAAAATATCCTCCAGATGTTTTTGACTCAGATTTGAGGGCAGGGTTGTTCTCTGTGAAACTGCAAATGAAGAAGTTGGGGACTGCTGCACTGAAGGGGCTCCCAGGGGGCAGCAGGGCCGAGCAGTGCCTGTTCCAAGGGTGCCAGCCCAGCCTGGGGACAAGAGTGGCCACTGCCCCCCTTCCACATCTGAGATACGGGATCAGTGTGGAGCAGAGAGGTCCCCAACAGGGGCAGAGCCAAGGCCAAGGGGTGCAGAAAACCATCCAGTCATTGGGGCAGCCCGAGGAGCTGCTGCCCTGGGGCTCAGCCTTTGTTCTGGGGGCCAGGCCCTTTGCCCAGAGGAAGAATGGACAGCTGGACACTGCCATCCATGTGGGATTGGTGTGTTACCAGTTTAAATGGCTTTATGGGGAATGTTTTCTGCATTCTCTATGTTTGTGATGGAGGTGAGTGGGAATTCTTCCAAGAAGCTTATTTAAAAGTGGTGGAAACACAGAGGCTTCAAGCTTTCCTTTCCCCCCTGTTCTTCCTGCACCTTTTCCTTTTTTCTTCCTTTCTTCCTCTTTGTTCCTATTTAAGAAAAGACCAAAGGAGAGACAAAGAGCCCTGGAATGTGCACACCTTTCCACCCTCAGCTCCTTCTGTAAGAAAGGCTGTTGATGGAGGGCAAGGAGGATTCCTGTGGCCACTTCCACCACTTCAGCCCCACCAGCTCCCTGCAAAAGCTGGGATGTGCTGCTCCTGGAGGGGCCAGGAGCAGGAAAGGAGCAAGGCTTGGCTCTTGTCCTTCTGCAGGTGTCCTGTGGACACCCAAAGGCCACACGAGGGGCATGCAAAGTGAGGCAGGGCAAGGGCACAACCCAGCAGGGCTGAGACAAGGAGAGGAGCTTTCAGAAAAGCAGGAAGGCCCAGCAGGCCAAAGGAGAAAATGAGCCTGGAGCAGTGAAGTAAGAATGATAATACCAAGCACTTATGTTCAAAGCACTGTACAAATATTAATTAATTAATCCTCAAAGCCCGCTCTGGAGCAGATAAGCAAGTGTTATTATCCCCTCCTTGACGGGGAGACAGAGGCAGCAAGGTTAAGTGTCACGTCCAAGGCTACAGGGAAAGGCTTCAGAGGGTGTTTTTCAGGGATAAACACTCCAAACCCAGCCCTGTGCTGACTCCAGGACTTGGAGCCGTCCTGGCAGCGGGTTAACAACAGGCAGGAGAGAGGAAGGGTCCAGAGAGGGTCTCAGGGAAATCCTAAACACTTCTGCAATCACTTCTATTGCAATTTTCACTTTCGGCACTCACAGTCCTTGAACCTGGCCAAGGATGGCCTGGGAAGAGATCAGGAGGAAGAGCCAGATGTGTCCCTGGCTGTGCCACCCACCACCTCCTGTTGTCCCCTTGAGCATGCCCAGTTCCTCCTGTGACACAGCGACATGTTTGTCATTAGCTTCAAAATAAACCAGGAAGAGAAATTAATAAATATACAAAGTTGTGTTGATAAGGAATTAAAAAAGAGGCTGACTCTGACTCACCCCCATGCTTTCAAGCCTGTGGCCCCAAAAGAGGGAGCTCCACCATCTAGGGAAGTGGAAGTGTTGTGTTTCTCCTGGAATTCCAACCATCTTGTGCAGGTTTCCCAGCAGAAAAATCAATTCTTGAGTGTTTTCCATCAGAAGGAAAAGAGGAAGAAGGGTTCTTTCTGGAACCTGACCCAGAAATTAAGTAACAATGGATCAAGGAACTCCAGTTTGACCCACTCCCCCTGTAAAAGGCTCCAGTTGGAAATGTTTCAGGTTTGGGCCAATTTTTCAAAAGTAATGAATATTTAGAAAAAGTGAATAGAAAGAGGAGACTCGGAATATGGGGCCAGGAAAACACTTTTCTTGGGAAAAAAAAGGACTTATAGGTCAAAGGTGTCTGCTGCTCACAATATGGATTAGAGGGGGATTTCTGTGAGTTCTGGAGGGAGCTGGGGGGAGGGAGCAGGGAGAGGAATTGCCTTTGGTCTGTATTTGTTGCTCCAGTTCCTGTTCTGACAGCGGAGCAGCTTTGATTGTAAGATGAATTGTGGGGCAGGAGCTGCAGCTCTGTTTTGGGATGTTGGTGTTTTCTCCAGCACTTTTGACTGCAGGGAGACAAGAAAAAGTGAGGTGGGTGGAGAGCTGCCAGAAACAATGACAGGAACATTTGCCAATTAATCCATCACACGCTGCAGCACCATTTACCTTTCACCTTCCCAATTCTGAAGAGTCAATCCAAATATCAAATTGTTCCTGGATGCAGCAAAAAAAATGAGAGGATGTGGGGTTAAAAAAAGGGACCCATCAATAACGGGACAATGCTTCTAATTTCCTTTGCAGCTCGTTAGATGTGACCTGGTCAGCAAATCTGGGCACGATTTCCCCAATATTCCTTTTAAACACCCTTTTGCATAACCCCTTCCCAGACCATCTTCCCCACTCTTACTGGGGTACCTGGGAAGCAGCACAAGGAGCAGGGCTGGATGTGCCCCCATCCCAAAAAAAAAAGTGGTAGAAAACTTAGGATGGAAACTCTTTTGAATTATTATTTAACCCTATCCTCTATTTTTGCTAGGATTCATAAACATGGGCAAAGAGAGATGCCTTTCCAGGTTTAACGAGCCATTTATAACTAATTACTGAAGCTTATTAAGTACAGCTTTGGCTTAGGCGTTTTATCCCTACCTTTTCTCTACAGTATTCACCAAAATTTGGCTTCCTGGGAGGAACTAATTGAATTTCATGGTTTCCACATTACTTGCACACTCTCTTTAATCCCCAGCTCTAGTTTTTCTGTTACAGATTGTCCCAGAAGAAAGCCAAAACATTCACTTTGTATTTATTGTGTAAATAAGGGCGTTTTTAAACATTCTATCTGCACAGACACACACAAACTGGGCTGGAGCCTTTTCCAATTCTTCAGTGCACCTCCATTAAATCAGCACCCACACACCAGTCTGGAAACTAAAGATCTTCTATGGATGATTATGGACAAACAGGATCAGATCAGCCAGATATTTGTGAGCTGCCAGAGAAACTGGCTCCCACCTGAAGATCTGGATTGATTTGACTCCTGTGTGCTGGGCATGGCTGTGACAACCCCAGTCCTGGGTCCAGTTCTGACCCCTCAGGACAAGAAGGAAATTGAGGGGCTGGAACTGTCCAGGAAAAGGNGGAGCTCTTTTCCAACCTCAGTTCTGGGATCCTGAACACCAGAATTCCAAAGGCTTTTCCCAAAAGGGAACATCCATCCAGTCCAACCCCCACCAGCAGAGGTGTCCCTGCCCCAGCCCCTTCTGGCAGGGAACGTTTCCTGTTCCCCCACAGCTCCAAACCCTCACACAGCAACAGAAAAGGAGCCCTGAAAGTCCTTAAAACCCCATTTTTGCACACTGGGGTAAAAATTCTTCCTGAAAAGGGAGCTCACGCCTTGGAACTGCCAAGGGAGGTTTGGAGTGCCCATCCCTGGAGGTGTCCAAGGAATTCCTGGAGGTGGCACTCAGAGCTCTGTGTGACAAGGTGGGGATCAGGCACAGCTTGGGCTCAGGTGACTTTTCCACCCTCAACGATTCCATGATTTTTTAATAGTAAATTTTGGGTGATTAGCAGTTCACTGCAGGTGGGGAAGCCTCCCCCTTTCAGCTCCCCAAAGCTGCCAGGTCCAACCAAAGCCTCTGTATCTGGACACAGCATCTCTTCCCAAATGCTGGAGGAAATCCTGGGCCCGATGATGTCAAAGGGAATTTGTCTTTGCCATCAGCACAATCAATATTTTACCTTAAACTCCTGCCCCTGTAAGCACTTTGTTAACACCTGCTTCAGCACCTGGTGCTGCCCAGGCCAAACCCCATCCAAGCAGTGATGCAATCCATCAGCTGTTCCATTAAACGGGAGCATTTTTATATCCCAAAACACACAGTTTGTATTTTCAGGTATATTTTAGGGCACTGTGAGGCCAGGCACAAGCTGCAGTCCAGCTTTTTGAAGGAGAAGCGGCACAAGGAGGAATATTCCAGGTAAATTTTTAATAAATGTGTGTGTGCAACAAAACAGCTGCAGCCCAAGGCATTTTTAGCAAGTTACAGCATTGTGCTGCTTGATCTTTACCACAACATTTCCTACTGAAACAGTGTGAGGAAGCTTGCCAGGATTTTCCAGAGGGGCTGGGGAATGCAGGTGACCTCCTGAAAAGTTCAAGCAACGATTTCCAACACGAATGGAAGCTTTTCCAGGGATCTTCCTCTCTTTTGTTAACTGCGTCTTCAAGGGGGTCTCCAAATGTGTGAGTGATAATAAAAAGCCATCCACAGTTCACATTATTTGAAGCTTTAAGGAGGAAGATTTAAAAAGAAATTACCCTCTCTTCAGTGATAACACAGCTCAACCCACAAAACCATACCCCAGAATTAAATTCTACTAATAATAATATATTTGAGTTGATTTTACTTTTTATGAGCACAGCCTGTGCACTGCTGTTGTGCAAATCATCTTTCCCACTGCGAATAAAAGTAAAAAAAAAATCATCTAGAAAATCTTTTGGAAAATTAAAAATAACCTTTGTTGTTTCCATCCAGCCCTGTATAGCTGAGACGAGCCACAATTAAAAAACACACGTCAAAGAAAATTAAGGAAAAAACAACAAAAAATCTGAAGCAGCTACTCAGGCCTGGGAGAAATCAGCTCTTCCAGTCAGATCTGGGGGAAGCAGCAGGGGCTGAAGTCTGGAAGGAAGGACTCTCAGGTTACCACAGGGCTGGGGCCATCCCACCCACCCCACCTCCAGCCAAGGACTGACAGGGGATTTCAGGGTGTGGGGTTGGGTTTGCCACCTGCCCGTGGGTAAATTTTATCCAGAGATGTCACCAAAACAAATAAACGGGAGGAAAAAAAGGGAAAAATAATTTTCTGTTGCTTTCAAGTCTCTGAATGCCCTGAGTGAAGCGCTGCAAGGTATTCCTCAAAGCACTGGTGGCCCTGGGAGTGTCCCAGGCCAGGCTGGAGCAGCCCGGGGCAGTGCAGGGTGTCCCTGCCCATGGCAGGGGGGGGATGAGCTTTGGTCCCTTCCCACCCAAACCATCCTGGGAGTCTGAGATTTCCTGAGGAAAGGAAGGTTTTCAGCACAGGGTGTCCTGGTGCCTCCCTTGGGGAGGGAATTTGGTATCTTTGCTGATCCTGCTCCTGGTTATGCTGGTTTAATCTGGCTGTGATTTGCATCTCGCTGGGCGGGAAAAGGGGGAAAAGCTGGAGGGTCAAAACTGATCAACTTTAGGTTTTCTCTCCGTGCCTGTGTCATAAAAACAGCAAAGTGTGCAGGGAATGAACGGCTACAATTGTATCCTTTGTTGCAATATTTTTCCTCCATAAATGTCCCTTCGATCAATTTAAATAATATACTTAAAAAACACATAATTGAACACACTTTATTTTTAATACTCTGTTATAAATACACTCAGATGCTTTTTGAAAGTTGCAAATAAAATATCCTTTCATTTGTACTTAGAGTCTTAAACTGAATTAAAGGATCAACTTTAATTAACCAAAAAATAACTCATCTCTCTCACTGCCCTATCTATTTGGAGTGGACAAAAATGGTCTTGCCTAATCTGCTCACTCAATATCAATTCCATCTCTGGAGATAAAAACAAGGTGTGTGCACTAAAAAGTGCACTAAAAAGTAGTGCAGAGAAGCAGAGAGAAGTGTTCCTTAAAATATTTTAATTGTTCTTCAAGCTGAAATTTGAAACAGCAAAAAGAAGAGTTCAGCCAAAAGCTGGTTGTAATTCATGGGGTTTGTGAATGGGATTTGTTGGGGAGGGCAGCAGCCTATGTGATCTGCAGCTGTACATTTTTGTACGTATTCTGCAGATCTTTATCTCAGAAATATGTTCTGAAATGTGTGTATGTGGGACTTGGGGACATGGGACAGAGCTGGGCTTGGCAGTGCTGGGGAACACGATGATCTTTTAGGACTTTTCCAACCCCAACAACTGTGAGTCCGTGATTCTGTTACCTCCAAGTGTGAAAAAACACATCATGGACAAATAAAACTTTATTAAAAAGGGCCTCAGGCAGCAATGCAAGGTTCACTGAGTGGCTTCATCCTGCTGCTTCCAAAGAGCAGCTGAGCTGGAGAGGAGATCAGCATGGGACAGCCTGAGCAGTGCATGGTCCTGCTCCTTCCCTGCAGGATTTGTGTCTCCACTGCCTCTGGAGTGGCTGATCTGCAAGAAAATAATCCATGAAAACATTGCAATGCTGTCATTGCTGTCCAGGCTTCAGAAATAACTCGTGGGGGAGGGCAGCAAGGATTGCTTGGAGCCCCTTTATGAAGGAGAGTGATCACCCACCCTAAATCACCCAGGAGTATTTAAAGAGTTATTATTCATTAAAATTTCCTGTGTGTCTCCTGAGAGCTTTGGCAGTCCCATCACTGGCCACACTGAAACTCTTTCCAAGAGCCAGCCCTGGTGACCTCCAGCCACCTGGATCAGGAATGGAGCAGGGATGCTGCAAGAGGATCTCTGGTTTGCCATGGATGAGGTGTCTTCGAGCTGTAGTTACAGCGTTCCTCACTTGCCTAAAATCAACCCCAAACAGCTTTTCCTGTCACTTGGAGACCATTTCAGTGGTCACATTAAGGGCCTTGAACACTTCCAGGGATGGGGCAGCCACATCTTCTCTGGGAAAGCACCTGTAGCTGGGAGAAGTGTGAACTCAGCAGTCAGGAACAATGGCAAAGCCAATTATTCTTGTTAAAGGATGGATTTTATGGATTCAAATGTCATAACCAACCAGAGTGACAGCCCCTGCCAGCTGCTGGGGAACATCCTTGCAAGGATTCCTTGCTTACCACACACTTGGAAATTGAAGGATGGAGGCCTGCACATCCAGGATGTGGACAATTCCCGTGGTCCCTGGAGATGCAGGACTAAAAATCATCTCTGCTCTCTTTTTCTCCTTTTTAACTCCCATCTTTGGTACAGCTACAGAACCAGAAGGCAATAAAATGGTGCAAGAAGGACATAAAAAGGCAACTTTGCTCCCTCATGGCAGAAAGTGCTGCCCATTCACATCTGTCCTGTCTGCTCCTGCAGGACAAGACAGCCTTAGAGAGAATAAAATGGTCACCAAAGCTCTTCCTTGGGGTGGGAAATAGAGCAGGAACCTCATAAAAGGGAAGTTTTCATGGTTTTGAAGTGAACAGATTGTTTAGGCGCTTTCATTGTTTTAAAGTCACTATATTCTAAAAAGATTAAACAAAAAATCGCAACAGAATATTCTGATGGAATTTCTTCTATTCCTAAGAATGAACAGTGAATTACAAAAAAAAAAAAA
>VYXD01004243.1:104774-126956 GCA_013397195.1 Hylia prasina | reverse complement strand
GCCCAACAAACCAAACAAAACCAAAAAAATTAAAAAGAAATCAAGCTGGGCTTAATTGCTGCTTTATATCCAAGTCATAATGAAGGGGATCAGGGAGGGGAGAGGCAGCTCAGGAGCAGAGAGGGGCCACAGCCTCCTTCCCTCCCTGTCCCCCACCCTGCCCTGGCCCGGGGTGTGTGCTGTGCTCTCAGTTTTGTAGCAATAGAAGAGAAAAAGCTTTTTTTTTTTTTTCCAAACAGCTTTGCAGCACTCAGGGATTGCTGATACCAAGATCCAGCTGAAAACCTCGGCCACGTCCCCCCTTCACTCTGGCAACATTTCATTAATTTAGAAAGTGTGATCTCATTAAGAAATTCCATTCCAAAGTTTCTGGAGTTGAAAAGCAGGGGAATTTCCCCAGGTTCTCAAAACCTTTGGTCAAAAAAAGCCAAGTTACTCCCCATTCCTTTTTAAACAAATAAGGTTAGCAACCCTTTTGCCATTCACAATTCAACATTCACACTAAATTAATTTTTCCAAAAGTAATTCAAATAAAAGCTTTGCTGCTGCTACCCTTTTCAGAGCTGCAAGATTGAATAAGGCATCTGAATAAAATTGTGTATTACAGCCTTCTTTAATATTTAAGCATGACATTCATTGATTTGTTTCTTGTTTTCTGCAAACCTTGACAACATGATAAAATAAATCATAAGAAGAAAATATAGTGGTAACATCTTTTATGGACTTCACATAGTCATCAATCTCAAGCTGTGAGTGAATTATCAGTGCAGCAAAAAGATCTATGTTTTAAGAGCTCCAATAGCACACTAGCTAGAGGTTTTTCACAAGCAAACTCAAGGCGAGTGACTGATAAGCATCATTATTGTTTTCTGAGAGTCTGGTTTATAGTGTGCTGTGGAGGTGTTGGCATATATGTTTCAGAAGGAAAGGTTTGATCAATTCTAAGTAGACATCTACTAACATATAAAAAATATAACAAGGGTTCCTGCTGAGCAGTATTAAAGTACCTATTGCACCATGTCAGCATGACAGGCCCCATGTTGTGTTTTTGATTATATTTAATATAGAATTAACCTTTCTTAATGGAACATATTGTGCATGCAACGGGAGTGAAAAATATTTATTTTGACCAAAACAAATATCATCCTTATTTAGGTTTTAAGGAATACTTCTTTATTTTCAATTTATAAAACTTCTCATCATAAAATTGTCGCAGCCCCAAACTGACAGGAAGGAATAAAAGGGATTTTTTTTTTTCTTCCCTGTGGCTCACGAGCCATAAGGAGAGGAAGCTGCTGAGGGCATCAGGAAAAACATCCGTGGGGCAGCAAATGGGGAAGGGAGGAATGTGGGCACCACCACCACCTTATCCACTGGTAATTCCATGAAATGCAAGGAGCCATCCCATTGGGATTACCAGACGCCAACACTCTCCAGGCTGGTGGTTTCAATGGGGAGACCAAAAATGGGATCCTTTTGTGTGGAAAATAACAGGATTGACGGGATGGTTTGGAGTAATCAAAGGCTGGGAAGAGAAATGTGGAGGTAAGGATTAATTTGAGGGGATAAAGCAGCTCACCTGCAGGAGCTGGCGCTGCTGCATAATGAGGGGATGCAAAGGTATCATCGTTTTGCTGTGAAAAATGCCACTCCCCAAAGTAACGCTTTCGCCAGGCTCCCAAATGTTTTATATCTGCTAAATGGGCTAATGAAAGCTTTAGGTTTAGAAAGCAGTAGCCTAGGGATTGTAAGAGTAAATATTAAGATGTTTTCTGACAAGCCGAATATATGTGGTTTCCCACAAAATCCCACAGTGCTTTGCACTCCATAAATATCACTCCTCTTCCCTCACAACTTTTACTCCGTGAAATATGACGCCGCCGTCCGCCGAAACGTCGCTGCACTTTCCTTGGGCTTGAGCCTCGGCGCACATTTATTTACATAGCTTGAACACCATTCATCACCCTGGTAATTAATGCACTCACTCAGGAGGGGGAGAAGGATTTCCTTTGCCATCCCGCGCGGAGCAGGACGCGGGAATTCTCACGGGAATCTCCTCAGCTAAAAGGGACCCCGGCTCTTGGAGGCCTTGGGAGTTTTGCGTTGGGCAGGGCCAAATCCACCAGGCCAAACCTTCAGATGGAATGACAGGGGCAGCGTGGTTGGTGGCCTGGTGGATTTGGTCAGGTGGGGATGCTCTGAATTATGGATATTCCAGGGTGAAATTCCTGTCACTTTAGGCTCGGCCCTTCTGGCTGTGGCTGGAGGGAGCTCTGGCCTGGAAGAGGAGACTCAAAGACTTTCTTGATGTTATTAAAGGCTGGAGAAGAGCTGCAAAAAGACATGGGTATTATTTGTATCCGTTTTCTCCTTTTATTAAAGAAGCTGCCTGAAAGTTAAGCTGAAGCAGTGCCCTGGCTGGGTTTCCTCAGGTTATGAGAGCAAGGCCTGCTCAGTAGCAAAATTCAGAATCTCAAATGACGTCCAAGCTCTGCAAAATGCTTAACTTGGTAAGTGGGGAGATTTTCTTGTAAATTCAATTTTTCTTGTAATTCAATACCGCACCAGAGGTCTCACTTGATGGAAAAGAGTCTCTGTGCTCCTGGAGTGTTTTACAAATATGTAAATATTATACCTAAGCTGCCCCTGTTAATTAAATATGGCACTTTACACAAGCATATTGTTTCCAGTCTCAACGTTCTGGCTTAAATCCATCATCAGTAATTACGTTCTGTCCTTTTAAATTCTTTCCTGCCTTAATTAGCTAAATTATTCTACTTCACTTCCTGTCCCAAACTTGCACGCAGTGCTGGTGACCCTTCTCTGTGGCTCCTGGGTTTTGTCCCCTCCTAGGAGTTGTGGCATCATCACTCATCCGTGGGGAGCTGGGAATTCCAGAAGGATGCTGTGGCTCCCGAGTGCTGTCACCGGGTTCTGACAATTTATTCAACACATAACCACAGTATATATTTATATATGTTTTACTTGCATTTTTGGAAGCATTTCTGTATCATATCTGCTTGCCCCGAATGTTTTTAATTCCTAATAAATATAATTCCTAGCGTTAAAGGTGGGAAATACTCTGTTCACAACTCTCCTCATGCTTATTTAGATGAAGAAACTAAGCAAAAAAAATTTATATATATATATACATCTATCTATCTATCTATCTATCTATCTATCTATCTATCTCATCCAAACCATCAGGCTATGCAAGAGAAATGAGAAATTAATACCTGTTAAAGCCAAATGTGTTGAACCACAAGAGCACACTGGAGGCACTGGACAGTACAGAAAATCCAGGACTGCTAACAAGAACTCCCCATTTTAATTTCCATTTATTTGGATATTTAATTAATGGCTCTGGGTTTTAGGAACATGGAACAGCACCACAGATGAGAGAAACTCCGTTCAAATCCAACAGGAGTTCTACAATTAATAAAGATAGAGCAGGCACAAGGTAGGAAGGGAGGGAGATGCAGTTTAATATATTTATCCTATGAATATTTCTATAAAATCTCTTCAAGTTTTTAGTGAAACAAAGTCCTGAATAGAAATGGAATATTTATTTTCAATACCAGCTTTTAGCTACCAAGATCCCATTAAAATTACACCGGAGAAGAAAAAAAATTAAAGATATGTATCTTGCTAATAAAAATGCACTTTGGTGAGAGATGTTGGGGAAGCAGAACCTCCTGTAAATTAGGTCACTTCTCCAGTAAACCATCTCCTGAACTCCTTTGTGGGAATTATGTAGGAAACAGGTTTTCTTTTCAAATCTTAATATAAAACTTGGAGAAGGAACAAGTCTTCTACCTTATTCACATTCATAAAAAAATCATAATGTAGCATCAATATTCACTTAATAAAGAGACCATTTACGCTGCTGGGCTGCTGTTCTTTTGTTTGCCAGGGTGGATTTTTTTTTAATCATATGGAAGAGTCGGTGCAGCAACATCTGTGACTTGTCAGTCATTTAATTAACCAAAGAAAAGCTAGCTATTCATTTTATTTCTGTATATGTTAATGCTAAAAACTAATAGAAAACAGCTAGTAAATTGTCCTCTGCATATATTGGACACAGCAACAATTACTCTGGCAGAGAAGATATAATAAAAGAGGAAATTTTAATAGTATTCTTATTCTATTTATTCTCAGGGGCTTCTGTTTCAAGGTACTGTAGAAATTAACAATTATTCCTTTTCATTGTTTTTGATGATCTTTTTCTATTATGGCCCTATCCGACGTAAAAGAAAATATAATTTGAACTTTCCTTTTTTTTTTGTATTAAATTTTCTTTGGCACCTTGAGATTTCCTTTCTGGTTGGTTACAGGGAGGTCCTGGGAAGGTTCAGAAAAATAAGCAGCAAGTGTTTCTTTCAGACAGCTGGTTAAGGCATGTCAGTTATTGGGACAATCAAAAGAACTCAGTTTAAACCCAGAACTTTCACATAATAAAATAATTTGCTTTTCCAGCCTTCATTTTATTGACAAATATGTCTTTCCCATATTTTTGGAATGTCTGTCATATGATACGTCTAAATACTTGCTATTGCTCTGCTATATAAAGCAATTAACTGACTTTATACAGCAAATTGTCAGAGGATTTCCCCAGAAAGCTTGGGGAAATCTAACCTACAGAACTATTCTCCAATTTATTGACATGCTACGGTGGTGAAAAAAGTAGGACATCAATAAACAGCTTTAGCTGGAAAACTGGAATCTGATTATAAGTATTGGGAGCTGGAGACCAGAGCCTCAATTAAAATACATGGCATGGCTTTAGTTTAAAGCAGAGAGGTGCTGGGTTTTAATGGGGAAAAGCAAGGCTTGGTGAAGGGTGGGAATGCAGCAACGTGGAGTTTGACATCCAGAGTTCCCCCGGGTCTGTCTGAGCTGGATCCAGGTTCAGCTCCCCATCCCAGACCACTCCTCTGCCTCTGGGAAGATTCAACAAGGAAAGAATCTTCAGGATTTTGTGCAGGAAATGGTCTTGTCCTCCTTTCAAGGGCAGAGCGATGGTGCGAGGGCAAAGTTGGAGCACAGGTTGAAGTAAAACAGCTCAGGGCTGGCCCTGGATGGATTCCCCACCCTCAAGGAAAGTCCTACTCACTGCAGAATCCAAATCCCCCCAAACAGCAGGTTGGGAAATTTTGGGTTGAGAAAAGCAATCAAACCATAACAACCGAGGTTTATACAGTAAATATTGATTAGGACTGAAACACCTGCATAAGAAAGTAGATTAAATAGCTCAGGATCACTCACAGGAATCTACAGAATGGCCTGAAATCCCCATAATTCACAAACTTCAGAAGCACAGAATCATTAAGGTTGAAAAAGACCTCCAAGATCATCAAGTCCAACCTCTGACTAAATAGCACCAAAATTGCAGTAACAGACTAAAAATAAAGCAAATCACAGATTTTACAAGCTCAACCACGGCCAAAAAAATGGGGGGGATAAATTACAGAAGAATATATATATGTGATGTTAAAAAGGTAATTTTTAATACAGTGAAAGAAACCTTCCTACCTGAATTTTAACTTTGTTATTTTTGCTAAAAGACCTTGTGCTGTGCCACTGGTGGTACCTCACCTGCAGTGCTGAGAGGACAAGGAAGGGCTGCTGAGACTGGCTGGAAATAATTGCTTTGTTAACAAATTATCTGCCCAAACACAGTTCTTACACCTGTGCAACTTGAGTTTGTCAACACCTTTTTCTGCTCTTTTATCACCACTGGTGGTTACACCCATTTGGACCTGGGTTTTACCTGTAACCTCTTTTATTGGCTTTTTGGGCTGGTTTTACGTTGCCACACAAGGAGCAGTAGGGGCTGGGTCTTGGTACAGCACAGAAAACAAAGAGGGGGAAAAGCAGAGGAAGAAACTCCAAAATGAGTTTGGACGTGTCCCCCCCCTTGACAAAATGCATTTGTAGGTGTCAGGAGCCCGGTGCCACCTCCACTGCATTGTTAATATTCTGGTTATCATGCAAGAAGTCATTGATGAACAAGTTTAAGCAGTGTGCAAACAACCTCACCTGCTGGGAAGTGTTAAGGTACCCATCATACCATGTCAACTTGACAGGCCTCATGTTGTGTTTCTGATTATATTTAGTCATATAAAATTAACTTTTCTCTAATGTAACGGGTTGGGGAGGCAACGTGGACGGCGCAAGAGTTATTTAGGCTAAAACCTATTTGTGTTCAGATTTACTAATGAGAAGCACAATATGAGCAAAATCCCCGACTCACCGAACGCATTTCTGGAGTGACAGGGCTGGAGTGCCTCAGCCTCGATCCATGGAAGAGGTGATGAAGCACAGGAAGGTTTTGGGATGTTCCTGTGGTCCAGCAGTGCCAGCTCTGGGCCCCACACAGCTCCTGCCTGACCATAGCAAGGTTGCAGCTGTCTCCAACTTGCCTGGTGCTGTGCTCACCTCCATGTGTGATTTTTAGGTTATTTAGAGCAGTTTTGAGGGAATTACAGTGGTTGCTGGTTTCCAGCCCTTTTTTTCCCTTTTTTTTTCCCTTTTCCCCNTCCCTTTTAATTTTAATTTTAATTTTAATTTTTATGATAATATTTTCAGGTTTTACAAGTCATCCATATTTTCCACATATTCCTTGGAGTGTCCTACTGTCACAGATCACATCCCCGTGGCACAGGCCAAAAGAAAATGCCAAGCAGAGGAGTTGGGAACACATTCCCTTTCCCAGGATGTACTGGCTAAACCAGTCTGAGCGTCACCAAACTGCTTTGATTAAGGTAAAAGCCAAAAACTGTCCAATTTCTCCACCAACCAGCAAAACCTCTGAGCACTGGCAGGCAGCAGCTTTGGTTCCCTTTGGTTCTTTGCCATCTCATATTCAAGGTTCAGTGACCCATCCCTACCCACTGGCTGTTGGGCAAAGGATCAGGATTTATTAATTATTATAAAAGCCAAGGAGGGGGCCTTCCTAATTAAAGACTCCGAGTGTGACTCCTCATTTTCAAGTGCTTGCCAGCCTGCTGTACCTGGGTCTGCTCAGATGACACTCAGCCCTTAGCTTGGAGCTGGATTCTTAGAAGAAATTAAGGGAGGAAAATCGCAATAAAAAAAAAACCCCACCAACTTCAACCGCTTGCGCAGAAAGAAGGCAGGTGAAAAAGAGTGTAATTGTTCAGTTCAGTAAAGGGGGAGACACAAAAACGCCTTTTTTATTAATGTTGTTGAGGCCTAAAGGCTGAAATTTGGCATGGAACAGCTCTGGAGCCCCGTATGAGAGGAAACCAAATGACTGATTTATGGGCACTTGGAAATTGCTTCCCACTCTGGCTCATTAATGGCTAAATTGGGCTTAGTCCTCATCCAGCAACACTCCATTGGCCCGGGATGCTCTGGCCACGAGGCCCCTCCGAATTTCCAGCACTGGTCAAGGCGGCATCAAACTCATCAGTATTATTACAAGCCCCAAACTATTTAAATGAATGAAAGGAATATTATTAATGTGAAATGCAGGCAGCCTGTATGAGCTTAGGAGATGATGAGGGGCCGTGGCAACATTTCTCTTCATGGCCAAGACCTTCAGCAACAACAATTTTCTGAGAAAAAGAACTATTTTGTAAGATAAAGAACTATTTTTGAGAGAAAAAATTGTATTTCTTCTTATCCTTGCATTGCAGTGACAGCAAAAAGACAGGTTTTTGTCACTTGAAATGATTTTGCAATGAAGTAAATCCCTGATTTACAAAAGTTTAGGACATCACTGGGAATAAAAGGTACTGCTGCTTAATTAAAATGTACTTGATGGGTGGAAATCAGCATTCAAAGCACCGAGAAGTTACAGCAGCAGCGACAAACGAGTTTGTGTTTTGTGTTGCAATTTACTGCCAACAGCTCTGCCTTCCCTGGGCCTTGTGATGTTCCAGGGAATGGGCTGGAAATTCAATCCGTGCCTAATGTGCTTAACTTGGGAAGGTAAAAGAAAAGAGCACCGGCTGCCTGCTTCAGTTTGTGCCCCCTGCACGGGCTGCCAGGGACAGGGGACAGAAAATGCTGATTTTAATGGATAATGGGTCTAATTTAACCTGGATAAATGAATATCTGAGCAGGGGAAAGNGAAAGGGAAAGGGAAAGGGAAAGGGAAAGGGAAAGGGAAAGGGAAAGGGAAAGGGAAAGGGAAAGGGCCCACAATAAATACTCAAAATTTATTAAATAGATTTTAGAAGTTGTTCATCAGTGAAATGGTCAATCTCTGCCAAGTTTTCTATTTCTAGACATGAAAATAGAACTATGAAATTTGAGTGTTCTGGGTAATACTGGGATGAGTGTCTGGGAAGGGCAGAGACCTTCACTTGCTGTCCCAGCTGCTAAGGAGACAGGCCAAGACTCTGCTGCTGTCCCAACTCCAGTCCTGAGGAAAGAGAGGAAAATGGGACTCACATTCACAGGTGAATAGAAAACTCACACCCTGTCCTACCACACTGAAGGAAGAGACCCACTAGTAGGATTTGGGAATGAAAAAATGGATAAGGAAAGGCACTCAGGGCTGCAGGGGAACAGAAAGCACACGCAGGAGAGGATTGGCTTCTGCAGCCTCATGTCAGAGAGAGAATGCTCAAAAAATGGGGCAATTTAACAAGTCAAATAATCATTTTTTTAAAAAAACACTTTCACCTGGGAAGGCAATGAGAAGGAACCATCTGCAATCAGCTTCCCCTCACCTTTTTCTGGTGGAAGCAGAGGAAATCCTGCGGTGATATTACCTGTGCTAATGTGAGCAGAGCTCAATCCACAGGAGAATAGGTGAGCAAATGTGGGTGCACACAAGTGTAAGCCCCAATTCAAGAATGTCTCCCTGGTTGCCTGGAGGGTAAAAAAAAAAAAACAAACCCACTCCTGGCAAGTGGAGAATGCATTATCTCCATAATATAGCTGGGAGATACAGGAGGAAATTTCAGCATCAAATATTTGTACACGGGTCCTATTTATTAAAAGCAAATATTGACCGATCGGTCCTTAAATATTTTAAATAATTTATTCTAAATATTTTGATACCGGAGTAAATTAATGCTAAAGCATTTCTTTGTTTGTGCCAAATCAGTGCTTCCCAGTAGGAAGTTAGTCCATCCTTGCAAGCAAGCTTTCACTCTCAGTAGGCAGTCCATTTCTGTAGAGTGCCATTAACTTAATTTCAAAAAGAACCAGTAAAGGTATATGGAGCAGGCAGTAATAGCATGGAAAATATCCAAAATTACTAGACCCCAGCAACAGAACTTCGATGCCATTTTCATGCACTAATAATTTGTAGTTTACATATTGAAGGTAACTATAAACTGACTACTTCCTTGGTTAAGTCTTGCAGGTAATTGCAAATATGTTGTTAGTGCTGTACCTTTCCCCATCTGAGAGCAGCATCTCCAGGAAAAACAACAGAAAGCACAATTTTCACTTTATTATCCAGAAGTGTTCTGGAGTTTCTTTGTCACCAACAATATTAAATTTACTTGTGATGAAACTGTAAATGTAGGGGAATTTTTAAACTAGATTTCATAACTAGAAATTGTAATGTTTTGGATATACACTTGGCTTTAATTTAAGTCAAATCTTGTCTTAATAATGCAGATTTGATGAATATGAAGTACACACATGGAAAATTATGTGTTTCAAATCAGAAAAATCTTTTAGAACTCCCCTTTATTTTGGCTGAGAAATTTAATCTGTGGAAAGAACACTATCAACAGGACAACACTGTTTACTCTTGGGTGTCATCCAAAATAATTTGTGTGAGAAGTGGGGCTCAGACTTTCCTGTTCCTTCAAAGGTTTTCGTGGAGAATTCTGTATTTCTACATTTCTGCTGCCCCAAGGTTGGATGGTTTTCATATGCAAAGCAGATGTAGGAAGGAGGCTGGATTTAGAGAGGAGATGGAACAAGGTGGTCTTTCATTACTCCAAGGTTACCAATATCCCAAATCCCAAAACCCTGGCTCTGCTCAATGGTGATGGACTTTTGGACCATGTACACTAAAGTTCTGCTCACATGATGCCTTGGAAAATGGGGAGAGGATCTTCCCATCTGGTTAAATCCAAAGGAAAACTCCTGCTGGTTTCACTTCTCTCTGTTTCAAGATCTCCTTTTGAGACAGGAATTTTCTTAGAAAGGTAACAGAAAATCCTGGGAGAGGCTTCCAAACACTCACATTTATTTACCTTATTTATGCCAATCAGCCAGTGCTTTCCCTGCTCACAGAACCTACATTCCACAATTCAACTAATAACTTAAGAATTGTTGATATTTGAATCTGTGATGTTCTTTAAACTTTGCTGTGTTCGTCCTGTTGGACATTTAGGGCCCCTGGAAGCACTTTGGTTTCCTATCACTTTTGGTTTCAAATCTCTTAAAATACTTGTTGTAAAAAAATGATTGTGCCTCCTCTAAGAGACCACAGAATTTTTTCTGATAGATAAAATCACAGATCAAGATCAACAATGCATCAAGGTCAGCAATTAAATGGATTAATTCTTCATCTTTTCGCTAAACCAAAAAAACTGCCCTGGGACAGGACAATGCTTGGAATATTTGAAGAGAAAAAGTTAGAAGGAGTGTGAGAGACTGAGAAGAGCCCTGGCAAAATGCAGTTTCCACCCATTTAGCTGGAAAACCCAGGTTTTGCAGGCTGTGCCAAGTGGAGATCCTGCAGTTGGCGGAGCAGGCAGGAGATAATTGCAGTGCTGGGCCAGCTCCCTGTGAGGAACATTGCAAACTGCATTTTGGGCCTGAGAGCAGGAGCCAGCACAAGAAATTAGGGAATGTGATCTGCAAGTGCAGGATGGCATTGCTGCCCTCAAAAAAAGACATCCAGCAAGAAGAGTGGATATTCACAAAAATCCATTTGCTCATTGACCATCCAAGGGGAGTTCACAGCACAAGGCACTTTTTGACTGGTATTTTAATTAGGAGATGAAGTGAATTCCAATAAGCACAAGGTTTATAGCAAGGACCTCAAAGGATGAGTAGCTCCCTCTATTCACCTTCCCGATGTTCAAGGCCAGGTTGGACAGGGCTTGGACCAACCTTGTCCAGTGGAAGGTCTCCCTGCCCATGGTAGGAGGCTGGAACTGGATAATCTTGGAGGTCCCTTCCAGTCTAAACCATCCTATAATTCTCTGCTGCATCAACCACCATGACCTCAAGAAATCTGAGCATCTAAAGGAAGTTAAAGCCTTCCATATTTTGGAGGTATCTAATGCCTCTGGGTCCAATTTCCTGTTAAAAAACAAAGAAGTTAAAAGTTCAATTCCTTCCAAATCAGAACATTTTGGAGCTGGATGTTGGACATGGACTCGATCCCTCTCCATGCAGGCAAGGGAAGATGTCCCTGTGATTTCCTGTGGCTACCCTGACCCCCCATACCCTGCTCCTCCCCAGGGACTGGGAACAGGAGCACAGAGCCCTGACCCTCCCGCCGGGATGCCCTGTAGGCAGCAGAGGAAATGGAGTAAGGACAAGGGAAATTGGATTTAATAATTGCCACTAATAAAGGGGCAAGCACAGAGAGCCGGTTCTACGCTGCGGGCAAAATTAATTGCTCAAGGCACATTAACAGTGTATTAGTTAACACATACACAGTGAGTAAATTGTAATTAAGCTAACTAACTAAATAATAAATACGTAGACTTTGTGTGGCAATCGGTCCTTGTAAAAACCCTTTCCACACCAGTGATAATTATTGACTTGCACAACTTAAACTGAAAAAATCCAAACCAATGCCCATTTATTTTAATCTTCAAAATGGCTTGGATTGGTATTTTTATTTTTTTGTATTGGTAAATGAAAGAATGATGTCATACAGCAGCATTAAGTACTATTAAAAAGGCCATAACTAACATTGGGTGCATAAATTATACATAAAATGACACTTTTATGCACTTTGTGAAGAATTGCTTCATGGGTTATGCAATCTTTTCCAAAACAAGTTCCAAGGAATAACATCACCAGTTATGTTTCATAGCTACAAATTGGTAACTGAATTAACATTCATTTATTAAGTTTACATGGAGAACTCCTCTAATTCAAACGCTTGCAGATTATAATTTATTTTTATCCGAGGTATAATTTTTCATCTCTTGTTTTTGCCAAAGTCAACACAACCTCAGCCAAACTCTGGTTCCAGTTCTCCATTTGTACCCTCCTGTTCTTGGCTACTTACCTAGATGAGTCTTTTCTAGCCGGGAAGGTAAATAAATGAGCTTGGATCACCAAGAAAAAAAAAAGTCATTTGTAAAATTTTGAATTTCAGCTACGGTTCCTGAGTCAATATTGACAGCTTTAGGATCCTACTCCTGCAATTTAATAAAAAAATAGAACAGAGAATCGTTTTTGCACATATGGAACTTGAACAACTGATCTGCCAGGAGAGGTTGAATACGTTATTTTTTAATAATCTGTTTTATTTCTCCTATCCCAGTTTAATCTGCAAGTCAAATACAGGCACACTGTGGAGTGGGACAATATGAAAAGACCTTTTCTCCATGAATAAGCTCCGTGAAAGTCCCAAAAAGGACTTGTCTTCTGGGACACAGGCTGCTGCAGCTCTGAAGAGATTTACAGTAGCATAGAGGAGATTAGAGGAGACTGGCATCATAATCACATGGAATGTCAATAAACGGGGGGAAGAAAGTGAGGAAGGAAAACATGGATAAAGAGATGGAAAAGCAGTAGAGAGGATAAAAAAAAATTTCTGGTGGGCCTTGTGCAAACCAGAAGAATTAAGGATGAAGGGGTTAATTGTTGCCCAGAGAGGTTGTGGGTTCTCCATCCCTGGCAGTGCCCAAGGCCAGGCTGGACACTTGGAGCAGCCTGGGACAGTGGGAAGTGTCCCTGCCATGGCAGGGGTGGCACCGGGTGAGCTTTAAGGTCCCTTCCAAACCAGTCTGTGATTCTATGATTTTACCATTCTCTAAATACTGGAGTAAATAAGAACTTTGCTGCTGGCACTGGGGTCAGATTGAGGTGAGGATTCAACGGTTTAATTTGTTAGAGAGTCATTACTGGGACCAATTTTTGTGGGAACCTTTACATGCCTGGCTCAAAAGGAAACACCCCTGCAAAAAATGCCCTTGTTGAAAGAGGTCCTCACTAAGTAGACAGTGACACCAGAGGAAGTGACACAGACACAAATTTATCCTTGATAGATGGTTAAAGACTTCATGGAACCAGTAATAGAAAATAACCTCGGATCAAGCTGATTCATTTCAAATTAAATGCGAAGACAAATAAAGTCCAGTAAATTCAGTTTTCCTATAGCAAAAGGGGAAATGTCAAGGCATGAAGTTACCTGGACTGCAGAGAACACAGAGCAGGAGATCACAACCCCATCACCCCTGGCAGGGTGCAGTGGCCAGGGATGCCCCTCAGGAGTTTTCCTCCTGGACTCTGAAGTCCCAGGGTCCTGTGAAGTTCTGATCCAAAATTATGTCTAATCAGTCACACTAAATAATCCTCCCTTTGTTGTTCTGTCCATTATTCACTTGATCCAGACCTTCCCAGGTTTTCTATTTTCCAAACTGGAAATCAGCCGTTTCTTAACACTGAAGAGAAAGGAGTTCCTAGAGAATAAATCCACCCACTCTCATTGCAAAAACATTTAACCAATTCTTTTTCTTTGATCATTTAAGCACTGAAAGGGGAAACCCAGGGATATTTGGAGTGCCCATCCCTGGAGGTGTCCAAGGAAGGCTGGAGGTGGCACTCAGTGCTCTGGGCTGGGGACAAGGCAGGGATCAGTCACAGGTTGGACTGGATGGGCTGGAAGGGCTTTTCCAACCTAAATAATTCTGGGATTCTGTGAATCAGTCAGACCCTATTCCATGTGCCTACGTGCTGATGGTTAGAAGAAGGCTGAGGTGAGCAGGACCAAGGTGCAGAAATAACCAGGTGAGGCTCTTTGACCTGTGGCACACAGGAGAACAGGTAACCAGGAGTGATTGAACACTTTGGATCTATTAAACCTGTTAAAAGTGGCTGAAGCCTGAACTTGGCTGATAAATCATTCCAGAGTGTGTCTTGCATGGATTGAAGGGAGAGGGAAATGAAATATATAAAAAAGCCATCAAGGCTGAAATTATTCTTTAACCTCCACAGCCTTTAAAGTGTTTCTCAAAGCCTAATGATACCTTGTCATTTTTCTGATTTAATGCACGTTTGTTCAGGTTGGCCTGGGCCAGGGGGCTCCTGTTTCTTCACAGACAATTTCCACAGTTGGGATGAGGATGTTTCAACCAAATCCAAGCAGCTTCTCCCAAGCGACGCACCCAGCATTAGAGAAAGTAGAAATTTGTGGGTTTAGTAGACTTCATCATTAAAACCCCCTAGTTTAGCCTAAAAAACAGTGGCGTTTCATGCTAAAAGTTGATTTCTTGCCTTATTTTTTGTGTTGACTTTACCTTCTTTCCATTACAAAAGCACAATAAAGATGTGTTGATGCCTTTTAGGCTGTTACTGGAAAAAATAATTATAAATCTGCCAAATACCACCCCAAAAAATTGCATTTAACTATCCTGTTTCTCTATTTCCCTAATTATGAGTTGAATTTCAAAACCTTGCTGAACTATTCATAGAAGGCATTTGGAATTCTGTTCCTTCAAAAAGAAAACCAAGGATATAAAATATAGCAGAGGTATTTTGAGAGGACTTCAAGATGTGAAATGGAATAGTATTCCATGTATTACTCCAAAAATGAGCACTTATAGAAAGCAGTTTGAGGATATTATTTTGGTTTTTCATTGTTTCTTGTAGCGGCTGTCTAATCCAATGGATTAGATCATCCAGGGCTCTAAATGAAACCCAGAAATTCCTTTCTTTGTCAGTGCTGGAGAACATTCCAAGCAGGGTCCCAGCTGGATCTGTCCTGGATCCAATGCTATTCAATATTTCATTAACAACTTGGATGACAGAAGAGAGAGCAGACTTTGGATGACACCAAAGCGGGAAAGATCGCAAGTATTAAAATTCCAAATTATTTTGGAGCAGCATCCTAATGATGACATTTAATAAAGATGAGTATGAGGCACTATCCACAGGAAGAAAAATCCAACCCACGCAGATACAAATGGTGGAAGTGGTGTTAGAAAAAGGCAAAGAACTTTCTGGGATCTCTGCAGAGCATCATTAGAGCCTTAACGAAAATAAAGTGGCTGTTTCCTGGCATTAGCCTTTAAAAATAAGATGAAGAAAAACTGGGGAAAAGTGCAGAGGAAAATAATAGGAAATTACAAACATTTGAGAAAAGCTGTGATGAGTTTGCTTAGTCTAAAAAGAGGAAGGAGACCCTCAGTAATATTCTGCACTGTATTTATGGCCATGCATACAAAAGCAAATATATGTAAATCTTAATTTTAAATAAGGTAACAAGCACTTTTTTCCACGTCCAAAGAGTGCTGGACGAGAAGTCACAGGTTTTAGCTCGCAGGAAGGGAGTTTTTCTATCTGAAAGGATAATTAGGCACCGGAGCAAATTACCAGGGGAGATTGTGAAACTCACTGGCAATTTTGAAGAACAGATTAGACATACATCTGCCAACACTCGTGTAATTTTAGTTGGTCCTGGTCCAGGGCACAGAAGGAAAAGGGCCCAGATCCATCTTGCCTGATGGGAGAGACACCAAACTCTGGGAACTGGCCGTCCTGGGAACCTCTGATGGGCCATTTGAAGGGCAGAGGTGTTAAATTCTGTGTATTGTAGAGCCAGAGGTGACTGCATTCCTCATCCACTTGCTGGAGTCAGCTGGAATCAATCTGGATATGGGCATATTCCAGCCTGGAATCCAACTTAACACCCCCTCCACTCCAGCAGCTTCTCAGGGCTTCTCAATATATTGAATCAAATTTCCTGAATGGGAATCAATTCCCAACACAGAGAGGAAAACGGACATCCAGGATATATGGATTTATTTTTGCATATATCCTTTTATCTGAATGGATTACTTCTGCACCCAAAAAAACAGGTCTCAGGACACTGCAGTCAAAATAAAGAGTTACAGTCTAAAATTAAGGCTTAGAGTTTAGAATAAAGAGTTACAGCTTAAAATAAATAGTTGCAGCTTAAAAGAAGTAGTTGCAGTTTAAAATAAATACTTGCAGTTTAAAAATGAAGACTTACAAGTTCAATCTCAGCCATTTGCATAATATTCAACAATCAACTAAAAATAAGAGTGTAAAATAGCAAAAGTGGTTCCGTGCCTGAATATAAAATGGGTTTTGTCATGGCAGCTGTACCTGGCTACCTGCAGCTTCCATAGACATCCAGCAAAATCCCTGCTAAGCAATCCCTGTGGGATTCCTTGGCAGGATGCCGTAAACAAATGGAAATTTTCAAATATTCCCTCTTTCTTCATAATGATATTTTATAATAATTTTGTGTTACTCCTTTGAAAAAAAAGAAAACAAAAAAAAACCCAACAACAAGCCCTTGTGCATCAGGGGCTTATTCCCTAAATAACAGCCTGGACTTAAAATGTCTGTCCAGGAATTCTGCCCTTTGCTTCCAGACTAAATGCTCCTACACGGCCTCCTCGCTGGCCAGGCTCGTGCCCATCTGCCGGGATGGCGCGGTGCCTGCGGCAGGTCGGCCTGCCAGCTTCCCTGGGTCAGCAGTGCCAGGAGATGACAGCAGTAGATGGACAACCTGCCTCGTGCTGCCACACGATCCCTTCCAAAATCAGCTCTCCTCAGGCTGGTTCCGTGCATCCCCGATCAGGTGGCAAATGGAAAACACCTGAAGGGAGAGGGAAACGTGAAAAGTTCGGGGGTGCTTGCTCTTTCCAAAAAATCAGGCTTCTAGGAAACATAGAGAGCTCATCTGGGATGTAAGATATTATAAAAATATTGCCCGCAGGAATGCTCTGAAAGCAAACCCTTGGCAGGGTTTCAGTAGCTGCATTAGGCAACTCGTGGGCAAAAGGATTGCTCCCAGCTCTTCCTGGCCAGGACTCCCATTTGTGTGGGAAGTGCCTCCCTTCCTCCAGACTAATTAATAAACCAACAGTATTGACAGGCTGCATCGCCCGGAATGGGGTCAGTGCAGCAGGGCCCACAGCATGGGGGTGAGGATGCTCAGCTCTGTCTGGCTCCAGGAGCAGCTCCTGCCCTGCCCAGGTGGGATCAGAGGGAAGCCGGTACCTCCGAGGGGGTTCGGACAGAGCTGCCGGGATGTGTCACCTCGTGGTCAGGGCTTGCCCACCAACTCAAGGGACAGCGCAGGTTGGATGGGGTTTGGAGCAGCCTGGGATAGTGGAAGGTGTCCCTGCCCATGGCATGGAGTCAGACTGGATGGGGTTTAAGGTCCCTTAAAGAACCAACCCAACCCAAACCAGTCTGGGATTCCCATCTGAACTCTAACTTGCACTTTCCTCTGGCAGTTCCAGCTCTTTTGGAGTACACCCATCTTCCACCAAAATATCAGAACGGCAAATCAGAGCAAGAGGGATGCTAATGAAATAGTGTCAGTATCTCCTCCAGGAGGGAATGCCTTCCTGAGGAACCATGTCAAGCACGCACCTGGTCGAGCTCTCCACGGCTGTGCCTCAGCCCCAAAGACCCCACATGCGCGTTCTCAGCCATGTAGAAAATTATCCCCGGCAAAGCTGGTCACGTGTCAGCCACCACACTCCTGGCTGTTCTCGGGAGCCTGACATGCAGGAAGGTGGAGACAGGGAGACAGGACGAGTGTAGATCATTACAGGAACCACAAAGGGCGCGACTGTGAGTGATGGCGCCGTAATGGAAAGGCGGGAGTGTGACAGCGGGACACCCCACGGACACCTCTCCTCTGATAATCCATCATCCCTCCCGCTCCTGATCCGGCCTGGAACCTCTGCCTACCCTTTAGGCTCGCCACCTGTGACATTCCTGGAAAATTCAGGGGACAAGGTGAAAGTGTAAAGCACCAAAATGCCACATATGGATTGAATTATCCCCTCCGTGTTTCCCGTATCCATATTCACCTTCCCCTGCCATCACCTCCTTTCATATCATGGGTTATTATCTATATTTCCATAGCATAAGAGTTCAACACTAGGATCAAAGCTCCACTTTGCCAATCACAGGGGCTGATTGCTCCCTGACAGAGAACCAAAACCAGGCATTTGGGTGAAATGTGGGGACGGGGGCGAGTTGCCTCAAGTGACATCTGCGCCTGGCACAGGTCTGGATGGCACCGTGGCTGAGGGCAAGCTAATGCTTTCCATTCTTTCCAGCCATACAAGTAAAGGAAACCATCCTGCTTTATTTTATTAAAGTCATATGTTATTCTGGAATTCTGTGTTGCTGTTATTCTGCCTGCTTAGTCTGGCAGTCTAAGTATATTTGAAAACCAATAAAATAAAATATTACCAAAAAACATAATACTCTAGAAATCCACTCCCTTCTGTAATTACAGTTTAATGTCTAACATACTTTGTGCTTCACATTCAGCAAACTTTGATACAGTACTTAGACAGAAATTATGGTGCACCAGAGTAACATACATTTGCTGGCAATGAAAATGGGAAATAATTTCTCTTTTATAATTAGGGGATGTCTGCAGGATGGAGGTGCTATTTGTTTGTCATCACAGAATATGCCTGCCTTGTGTCAGGCAATCAGTTTGACATGTGGAGTTAACTTTAGGTTATCCAGACCAGGCACAGGCATTTGTTCTCCATTTTCTCTTCTGTCTCACAGCCAGTCCAAGCGGGAACCTTTCCTGGGCACGTTACACGGAAGGGCAGCATTTTCTTGTAAGGAATGTTTGTTTGCTGTTTTTTTCAATCTCTTATTCTCAAAAGTACTCTCTTAGCAAAACCACAAAGAGACATTTTCCTGAGCCACTTGAAGTAGGAGACCACAAGCTTTAACAATCAAAATAATAAAAATTGCTGCTCTATTATGATGGGGGAAAACTTGAGGTTTGCTGTTTTGCCAGCATTTGTGGCATATTTCTAGACATGATGCTGGTAATGTAGACGGTGTGAACAAAGTTTGGGAGGCAAAATCTTTTAATTGAATGGCTCCAGCAGTAATTATTATTTGGTCTCTCGTTAATTAACAATTTACAAATGGCAGACAGCACAGTATAGTTAAATTACTTCTTCACGATGACTTAAAGCTAGAAAAGGGTTGCAATTATTTTCTATCTGAATTTTTCTTCTTTTTTTTTACTGGAAGTTTCCTTTTGACCCTGTAAGAGAATTCAGGGATTGATAGGGAAAAAACAAAAAGAAATTATGTCATCTGTGTCCTTCCCACGAAAGCTTCCCAATGTGTTCACAGGCAATTTCCCACCTCCAGGAGCAGACAGTAATCACAGCTGAACTGTGTTTTAAAATCCAGTCTTCTTCACTTGTTTAGGTCCAGGAAAATAAATTTAACTCTCAGGTTTCTCTTCTTTACACAACCAGATCAGACAGCACATGGCTTCCTTCAATAGAGCCATTCCCAGTGATTCCAGTAACACCCCAGGATCAGCAGAGCTGGGCAATCCCTGGCTCTTTTCCTGCTGAATTCAGTCAGTGATTCAATTATTAATTCAGCAAATCATAGAATTGTGGAAAGGTTCAGGTTGGAAGGGACCTTAAAGCTCATCCAGTGCCACCCCTGCCACAAGCTGGGACAATTTCCACTGTCCCAGGCTGCTCCCAGCCCCATCCAACCTGGCCTTGGGCACAGCCAGGGCTCCAGGGGCAGCCACAGCTGCTCTGGGCACCTGTGCCAGGGCTTGCCCACCTTCACAGGGAATAATTTCTTCCTACTTTCCATCCTAAACCTAGTCTTCAACTGACTGAATCCATTCCCCCTCATCCTGTCACTCCAGGCTCTTGTAAATCATTTCTCTCCAGTTATTTCAGCTCTTTGTGTCCCTGTGAATTTCTCAGCTCTAATTCTCTGGTGAGGCCAAATTTCCAAAAGTGGCCTCACGAGTGGAAGAGCCTCTGTAGGGACATGATGGAAGAGCCACTGCTTGGGACAAACCAGTGGTAATTATTGCCCAGGGAACATTCCTTCTGGGAAGGTGAGGTGCAGGGAACAGAGTAGGTCTTGTTCATCTCCAGCTGCTGTGATCGTGGGGAGAACAGAGGAGGAAAAACCGGAGCTCCCTGTCTGCTAATGTATGCAAATTGTGTCCTTTGTGCCCATATCCAACAGCAGCCAACGAACAGGGTGTGTAATTATCCAGCAGGAATGTGCACATGGAGATGTGAGGGGATGAGAACATGCACGGATTTTTAGGCACCCTTTTAGGGGCTGCTTGGGAAGCACTGATCCTTGACAGGTATACAAAGAGATTACACAATTTTCTGGCATTTTCTTGAGATCAAGAAATACAGTCAGGATCGTGTTTCATCTTTGTGATGTAGGGGTGTGATCACAACACAAAAGGCATTTAACAAACACAAAATGCAGCCCAGGTTTCTGCCCTCACACTGAGAAGCAGGAGAGCATCTCCCAGGTCCTGCTTCTCTCCCGGAGTCACTTTAGCCTGTCAAGCTCAACACAAACTTTTATGTAGAAAAATAAAAGCTGGTTTATTTTCTGAACAACCTCATTAATTCTTCTGCAGGATTTCACCAGCGTACTGACAATTTCTTCCCAAGGAAAAGAAGGAGCTGGCAAGCTGAGGCCGCCGCTTTGGTCAGGGTGCAGCTGCAGTTCACTGCTCCTTTTTGAAAGCAAGTCCTGCAATTTTACCCATTTTCCCCCAAGGATTAAAGTAGGGGAAAAAGCCCAACAAGATCTCACCATCTCACCATTGTCAAAAATCCAGAAGGAAATAATTCCTGGTGGAAATGAGACAAAATGTCTTGTCTTGAAGATTGGGTCAGGTTGCAGGGACTTCCCAATGAGGAGTCCAGTCCTTGATTTATTGGGACTGACCACATTTATTCCTTTACTTATTTATTATTTTTTTATAAACATGCTGGCCTAGAAAATCAGTACAGTTAATCCTGGCAGTGGTCTCCCACATGCTGGTGACAGTGGCTTGTTCCTGGGAGCAGCACACCAGCCTGGGCTTATTTCAACTGGAAAAGAAAACTTTGGAGAGTGGCAAATTTTTTGCAGATGACAGAGTTTTATTATGTGTTAGCAACAGCAATCCAAGAAACAAAGTTTAGGGCAACATCTAAAATAGCTGGCAAGGGGAGTGTGCTCATTTCATGAGTTTTAGCACCCTAAAATCAGCCCCTAACTCAATGAATTCCAGCAAAAAACAAGTGATGGACAGAGCTCTCAGTGAGGAACAGCTGAGCTGAGAACACCACACTTTGCCCATGGATCTGGGGGAAGATGACCACAAAAACTGAAGGGAATCTTTGGGTGAAGTCTCCATGGGATGAAGCAGAGCCTGGCTTCCCCATCCTGCCACGGAGCTTTAACTCCAAATGCCAATTAAACATCTCCTCGTGGTCCTTGGCCAAGGGATGCAGATGTTCAGGCTCCCTCCCCGCCACGTGAGCAGCCTGGGAAAAGCATTACCCTGACGATGCTGAGAGGGGAAGTTGTCACTTTTTCTGCTGCCCAGGAGTGCAATAATAAATCAGAGTTCCCCAAAGGGCGCTGACAGGGCCCTGCTCGGACGCGCTGTCCGTGCGCAGCCTCGGGCCGCTCCTCACTGGGTGACAAGGGGCACAAAGAAATGCCAGCTGTCACCTCGGCCCTCAGTGCATCAGGGCAACCAGGCTGGCAGGAGGGTGAGTCCTCTGCTTCTCCAGGAACACCCAGGGACCCCTAAGTGGTGGATTGAAGCACAGCTGGAGCCGCTCCCATGGGAACAGGCGGGGCACCCCTTTGGCAATATCTCCCCTCAGCTCAATGCTCCTCACGTCCTCTAGATCAGCTGACTGGTTTGCTGCTTTTGTTTACATTAAAAAAAAAAAAGTACATTCCTATACACATTATTTTTTAAAAAATAATTTTATTTGTTATGTTTTTACATGGATATTGATGTTATATGGCCAAGGATGCTGTAGGATACATTCATTGAGGAGTCTGCCATATGTCCTATTTTCTCGTAAGATCACAAGAAAGACATCCCTGAATAACAGGTATTATAACACATGTAATACAGACAGTGAAATTCTCAGTGCTCAGTTAAAACAAGGGACAAGGTCTCGTGGTTTAACAGGGGCTCACCAACAGCAACTAAAAAGATTTCATGGTAGAAAG
>VYXD01004243.1:65548-104750 GCA_013397195.1 Hylia prasina | reverse complement strand
AAAGTATATTTAAATTTTTACTCTCTGGCAGAGGGTTGAATACCTGCCGTGCTGGGCCCGAGTTTCTCCACAGAGCAGCTAATCCTGCCCCTTTCACAGCCGGGAGTGATGCTCAGGGTGGTCCCTACAGCCCATCCCTGCATCAACCCTTTAATCACACAACAAGGATAAGCCAAGGGAACCCCGTCCCTCAAAGACCTCTCAGTGCCCAGGAACCGGCGGGAAGAGGGGGATGCTTAGAAATTCACACTGGGGTCTCATGTTTGATTTTCCTGAGGAGGAGGAGGAGGAGGAAGGAGCCGTGGCACCGTTGGGGATCAGGGATGGAGCCCGTGCCTCGCTGGTGGCAGCGCCCGCCTCTTCAAAGGGAGGTGAGCCCCCAGAAGGGCCTGTCCTGCTGGCTGGGGGCAGCCAGGCTCGTTTCCCATGCCTCCAACACCATCTCACAGCTCGGGGTTTGGTTACCCTTATCTGAGCTTCCAGGGCTACGTATTTCAATGAGAGACATAAAATTATCCGCTCTGCTCTGAAGCCCCGCCGCAGCATTTGTTTCAATGACCCCCTGTGGTTGTGAATTCGGCAGATTGACTATGGATTGTATGAAGAAGGATTTCCTTTTGTTTGTTCACAAAGCATTGCCCTTTAATTTAATCATATGTCCCTTCGCTCTTGTACAGTTCTCTGTACTCTGCCCATTCCCCCTCCCCCCCTTTTTCTTTTTTTTTTTTTTATACAATCTGGACATCTCCGACCATTCCAGTGCTAGCTGTAATTATTTCTCTTAATTCAGTTATTAAAAAATGTCTGCTCGTGGCAGAAGCATTGCGGATCTTTGGTCAAATTGATACAAATATTTTATTAGGATAATTAACAACCTTCAGCACGAGCTTGTTTGGGAGAGCATTGGAGAAACTGAGCGGGTCTGAAATTTGAAACAGATGCAGGACATATTCATAAATAAAACCAGACCAAGTCAAACTGTGGCCTGCATAATAAGACATCACTCACTGTGTTTGCTATATATTTGCAGACATGTTGTTAGCTGCATTTATTACAAAAGTTAGGTGCTTATTTGGAAGCTTTCACTTCTGTGAGCTTGTGATACTTTCTGTAAAACAAGAACCATAAATCACAGCGCGCCGGTTTGAAACCCGTGCACCTCCAGATAACCAGCACTTGTCAGTAGATTGTCTAAACCAGAGGATTAGCCAAAATACAGATGGAGAGGAAACACAGACTGTTTACGTTGAGTATTTTGGCCAAGAGCCCAAGGAAATTACAATCGATATGGATATAGCATTTCTGAAGAGTTATGTAGCAAAAAGTGCAAGAAAATACTCTGACAGAGAAAATAAATAAAGCTGACAGAGGCTTAATTCTCTAGATCCTGTACTGCGGATAAAAATTAGAAACATTAAGCCATTAAATCATTTCAGCAGGACCTTAAACAATAGGAGCAGACTCGCCTGTTACTGCGCAAGTTTAGATCCGTCTCTTTTGTAGGCTGGATAAATATTCACCATTGCAACTCTAACACTTCCCACACTTCCCATACACTGCATGACCTATTTTCCCCGTTCTTTTTCATGTGGGACAGGTTTTAAATAAAATAGAAATTCCTCTTGCTTCTTACAGATTGGAGTTGATTAAATATTCTACTGATAAAGGGTAAGCAAATGTCAGATTCAATATAATAAAAAGAGAAATGAGAGTTCATACAAGCAGCAAAGCAAACAATCCATTTTCATACTTTATTAGAAACATTTATTGCCATAATGACTGCATTATACTAAGCAAGCAGGTGGAAAGGTGCTCTGTGCAAGATATTCTCAAATATCTTTATTTTGAGGATTTTATATCTCCAATATTTAGACAGATGTTTTATTCCCTATAATATAGTCAGAGTATGAAATGCTGTAATTTCAGTTACTACATAAGGATCAAAATTGTACTTGAAGATCACGGCCTGTCACTGTGATTTCGGCAATAACGGCAGACCATTAAATGCTCAATTTTTCTGCTTTGACTTTATATTCCCAATGGTGAGTGGCTTTAGATATAGATGGCAGAGCCCGGCGTGCACCGGCGAATGCTCTGCCCAAATTTGCGGAACACATTTCCAGAGCGCTTCCCGGTTTTCCTGCTGCCCGTACCATTTCATGGACACGCCAGCCTGATCCAGGCCCTACGTGGAAATGACAGGGATGGCCGGCCCTGCCTCTCGCCACCCAACAGCTGGCACTCGTTATCTTAACAAACAGTGGGAGCTGTAATTAAGCAGATCTGTGTTCAATAAGACACCAGTGCCACCAGTGCTACCCCTGGAACAAGAATGGGCGCTTGTTCCAGAGCTTGGCTTTCTCTTAATTTACCAAATCAGGGGGCCCGGTCAGCAAATAACGCAACAAAAGATTTCATTATTATCCTTCATTTAATTTAAGAAAGAATTTAACCTATGTTCAGCGCTCAGGGCCCAGGCTTGCATTCCTCCTGCGGCCCAACTTCCTATGAGAGACACTGGGAGCGCCAGGATTCTCATTATTATTTCTTTACATCCAAGGCATTTTATTCTCAAGGATTCTTCCACTTAATATGTGTCAGTTCAAGTTTAGAATAAGAAACAGAATAAAAAAGCCTGACATGCTAACCAAGAAAATTTACTACCCGGTTTCTTCTTTTTATTAACAGAGATCATTAAGACATCAGTTTTTTTCTTTTACTGGCACCATTCCACAGCCAGAGTATTCACAATGTCTAGGACACTTTCATTTTGTAATCTGGAGGATACAGTATATTAATTTTCAGGATTTATCACAAGAAAAGTGAAGTCATACTAAGTACAGTAGGTGTAACTAACTTTCATGTCAAAAAAGCTGTAAAGAGTGCCAGAAGCTCTGCTGGGCTAATAATAAGCTAAAAGGATATAAACTTGATTAGTCTCACTTAAGAAGCAAGAAGATAAAGTAAGCTTGAAAAGGCCTTTGCTCTTCCTTCAACTTCAGCGGTTTGAAGAGAATCATGAAGCTTATCACCATGAGATACTCGCTATAATGCCAGTATAGTTATTAGTTATATGTTAATTTATGCTCTGCTGTGCCCAGCCGCTGCCACACCAGCAGAATTTGTAATTCTGTCCAAAATCTTTGCAGCATCTCAGTGCTGTCACACCGTGTCACATTCCCTTAAGTGCATCTCGCACGGTGATATAAAAACCTCCTTATTAGAAATTTCCAGCTACTAGAGGAAAATTGTTCTCCAAATGAAGGATCAAGGATGTCCTTTCCCTGCTCTTGAAGGCTGTGGACACTCTGGGGCTCTGCACCCTCCACTCTCCCCACTCTTACAGCAGGAACTTGGAGAAGAGAAGGCTCCAGAGAGGCCTCATTGTGACATTCCAGTACTTAAAGGTGGCTCACAACGAGGAGGGAGAGGGAATTTTTACATGGGCAGGGAGTGTTAGGGTAAGGGGAAATGGGTTTGAACCAAAAAAAACCCAGAGATTAGGTCAGATGTTGGGGATAAATTCCTCCCTGTGTGGGTGGGGAGGGTACAGAATGCCCAGAGCAGCTGTGGCTGCCCCTGGATCCCTGGCAGTGCCCAAGGCCAGGCTGGGCAGGTCTTGGAGCAGCCTGGGACTGTGGAAGGTGTCCCTGCCCATGGCAGGAAGGTGGCACTGAGTGGGATTTAGGCTCCTTTCCAACCTGAGACATTCTGTGATTCTATTCTATGATTTGGAGGATTTTTGCTGCTCTGTGCTGACGTAGGGATCCATGAGATCCAAGGCTGGGACAACGACTTGAAGTCACCAGTGCTGTGAGGTCTCTGCAGCTACCTGTGTCCACCCCCTTCAGTAAAATCAGCCTTCGGGTGAACTGTGGGTCCAAAATTAAATTACTACAAAGATACTTACTGTTAGATGCTAACCGCTAATTTAGTGGATTTTATTTTAGTTGTTTAATCATTCTACAAATAAATGTAGCAAGTTGGGTCCAGCTGCCAGGAACATTTCAGAAGATTAACACAGGAGTGGAAGAGCAAGTTTGCTCTAACTCACTTTTCTAAGGGGAAAATGCACCAAAATCCACACATTTGCAATCAGATTTTAGTAAACTGTAACCACACACCAGTCTTAGGCTTACCCCTTGCTCTTGCAGAATATTGTTGGTGTGTCTCTTCTAAAAGTCTTTGAGTTTGAAACAGAAAATGATGTCTGGAAATACTTGAGCACCTGGCTCTGACAGTTGCTTGCATTTCCACACCATTACCCAGCCACAATTTTTTTTTTAACCCCTGAGAATTAAAACCAGTTAAGGAATAGCACATCTTAGTGTGTTTTATTAACTTGTGTTAATCCCACTGTGCTTTCTCCACCCTCACTTAACCTTTGCTCCCCAAACACCCACTGCTCCTTGAAGCTGGCCATGACTGCTCCTTTCTCATCATTCTCTCAGAACCCACGAGCCTCAGCCCCAGGTAAATCAGTAAATTGATTGAAAAATGACTTCTGGGCACTCACAATGAAAATCAGTCCTGCTTGGCATCCAAGCCCAGGCAAGAGGACACAATCTGGGGTTTGGACTCCAGGAGAAATAAGATGGACAGTGACTTCCCACCCCCAAGTGTTTCCCCAAATGAGCACATTGTGACAGGAGCAGTCTCCTACGGAAGAAAAAGTATTTTATCAAATGTAAACTGTAGGTAATGGTGCATATGGTTCACACTCTGGTATTGATTATTAAGGATTAAGAGGAGTTTTGGGGTGGAATACAGCTGGAGTATGGAGTGACATGTGCAAATTGGGGTTCTCCATCAGGTGCCATGTCAGTACAGCACCAAAAGTGCTGGGATGCGTGGAAGAGACACCAGGATGAAAACGGGAACTGGCACAGGAGATGCTCCCAGAAGGAATGGGCAGAGCAGGGGGGAAGGAGAAGGGAACAAGACTGAGGATGGAAGGGGACAGAGCAACAACTATGAGAGGTGACAGGACAAAGGGTGCAGAGGTGGGCTGAGAACGTGCCTGGGAGAGCTGCTCGTTCAGATGTTGCTTTCTTGATAAAGTGAAAAACATATTTAAAATCACTAACAGTGTTTTATTCAGGCAGGGCACACTCCAGAGGTCACCAGGCCTCGGGATGTCCCAGGGAAGAATGACAGGAGGGCATGAGCCTGCAACACCTGCACAGGCAGGTTAACAAGTTTGAGGGGGCAAAAAAACTCAGTGCTCTTCAAGATTACAGGCCCAGCTCCAAGATATTTTCTCCCTCCCCTCTATTAATAACCTGCACTATCACATTTTGTTCCTTTATTTTATTTATAGGTTTGTTAGAAAGAGATAAAGATGATGCTGTAAATTAAGGCAAAGTCAAACATCTCAGTTTTGAGAGATATTTGGTTTTATTTCCTGGGTTTGGACAGAACATAGAAGTTGTATTTGTGTAATAAATTACTCACTGCATAAACCACAAAACATGAAAAGAAATTGCAAGGACAGTGGATCTTGGCAATTACCACATTAAATGAGTTCCAATAAAACCATAGACAGAGTGCAAAGGTTTAGGCCTTTTTCTACATACATAAAACTGCTTAAGCAGTTCAAAATTCTTTTCCTCTTGGTATTAATTTTTATACTGAAATCAATTTCTTTTTTTCCCCCTTATTTATTGATTAAATCCAATATTTTTACCCAATAATCTGTATGCAGAACAACTAGAAGGCCCAGCAGTTCCCAGAATTCCATGAAACTCACCTAGCTTCTGGAATTTTGGAATTTCTTCCGATGTGAGGTCACAGAGTGATTTGAGTCACAGCCTGATTCACAAGTGACTCTGAATCCAGCCTGTCCCTGCCACAGGGCAAACACCCAACTTCAAAAGGGACCCTCAGAAAGGTTCAGCTTGATCCAGGCTTCAAACCACCCTGTGATGAGGATGAGGACAAGGACAAGGGCTGCAGCTCTGACTTGCAGTTGACAAAGGAAGAAAAAGGTTGGTGGGTGGTCAAGATTGGAACAGGATGTCCAAGGTGGAATCACTGTCCCTGGAAGTGTTCAGAAAGCTGTGTGGATGTGGCACATGGTGGGCTTGGCAGTGCTGTGGAAATGATCTTGGAGAGCTTCTCCAGGCCAGGTTTGTCTGTTTTTAAGCTGGACAGGGTGCTGGGCCAAACTTGTCTAGACCAGGCTTTGCTAGGACAGGTTAGACCTGATGATTCTTGAGCTCTCTTCCAGCCTGGAATTCTCTGATCTCCTGAAAACACCATTTGGAGAAGCCATTCAAGTGCCCCACCAAGAGGAGCCAAGCCCAGGTGACCCTCAACGCTTTGGAAACCAAGCCATGATCTGAGCTTTGGTGACCGAGCCCCACTCCCTACCTGTCCCCAACATCTCACAATGATTTAAGCACCAAAACTCAGCCACATAATTAGCAGAAGAAACTGAGGGTTTCTGCTGCAAGGCTGTGATTAAATTAGCCATTTATGGATTTCTGAGAGAAAGGAGAGTAAAATGTTTTATAGTGTAGTTAAAAGAACCAGTGAATGATTCCCTCATGTTGAACATTTCCTAATGTCAGAAGCAGGGTGGATGACACAGAAATCATAAATCCAATCGAGAAGTGTTAAAAATCACTTTAGTCTGCCAACTTACTAGAAATTCAATAAAATGGTATGGGAGAATTTATTTGTGTATGTGCAATGGATACGTGTGAAATTAAACCCACAGAAGTGTCAGTGTGCAACACACGCGTGGCAGGGTGAGGTTGTCCACCACCCATCATCCACAAATGGGGAAGAAATGGGATTTGGGAAAGCAATCCTAGATGCCTGACTTGAGGGCAGAGGGATGTCAGGGTGGGGGAGGCTTTTCTGGGGACAGTTCTGTGGTCGGTGGCCCCAGTGCACCCTCATGCTGGGGATGGCCCCAGCGCTTCCAGTGAGTTCCCATTTATTTTTGCATGTTTATTTTTCACTTCACTCGTCCTGTTTAATGTATATTAACTCACATTTTGCCTGCATGGAGTGAGACTTTTAAGAGGCATGAAATGACAAAACAGGGCTTTGTTTTCCAGCCAGATTCCCTCTGCCTGCGCTCTGCCGGTGTCTGCCTCGGCTTCCAGCTCCATCATCACATCCAACAGAGCCTGGGGCAAAGCTGGAGCAAAACACCCAGTGCATTCAATTTACAAACAGAAATAAACACCTTTTCAGCAGGTTCTACATAATCACTAAACAAAACCAGGGGAGACAAAAATCCCCACCCACAACACAGCATTTTTTAATGCCGTTTGTGTGCGGCGGGGTGACCCTTTATTTTCTCGGGGAAATAACGCAATTACGGGGAGATGTCTAGCACTGGGATCCCAATCTCCCTGTCTCCCGAGGAGCTGGTGGTGTGGCTTATGTGTCACACCTCTGCAGATTGCCTGGCTCTGTGGCTGCTCCATCCCCAGGCACGCCAGCACCGTGTCCCCCAACCAACCATTCCAAGGGACCACTGTGGCACCCAACTTTACCGAGCGGGCGAAAATGAATCAGACATGAAAATGTCCGAGGCAATAAATTAACACACAGCAGGGGAGGGATGGGTTAATCCCTTCTAGTCCAAACAGTACCTGACACCCATTACTGCCACAGGAGCTGGGACACCGTAGCAGCACTGGAGCGAAAATGATCATTCCCAGCGGAATTGGGGCATTGAAATGGGTGTGTAATGGATTCTGGGAGAGAACCTGCGCAGGGGTTTATGGTGTTTGTACACAGAATCCAGGTTAACCTGCCACGGTGTTTTCTTGAGCTTGCTTGTTTTGATTAACCCAGAAAGCGGGGTTTTTAGTTCTAAGTTCTAAGCAGAACTTTATTATTTTAAGTCTTTGTTGAGCATCTGATAATAATTCCTCATTATTCACACAAAGTCCAATAACATAGAGCTAACACTCACAGAACATGGAACATTCCTGTCCTGACTGGATACATTTATTTGTAGAATGATTAAACAACTAAGATAAAATCAACATTAGCAGCCAGCATCTAACACTAAGTATCTTTACGGTAATTTAATATTTACTGCGAGGAGCCGTTACAACTATTTGAAACTCATCTACTCAAAGTTTCAAAATGCATTTTTTAATATAACTGACGTCTCTTTCTGCAAGAGTTTCTTCCAGGAAAACAACACCCGCTTCATTTTTAGTGTCGATGGCAGATAAACAAGCATGTTGTTGCCAAGGACTTTATTGCAAAATTAAATATCCTGGGAAACCTATTTAATTTGCTGCTTTCCCTAATAATATGCCAAACTCTCTTTTCAGGTACACCCATGTAAACCTACCCTGACTTGAGGTTTTACTGGAAGGCCAGGGTTTCTTTACTTTCTGTTGCACACATATTGAAACTAAAGAAACCTATGAGCTCATGGACAAATTGAGAGAGCACTTAGATACTTCTTTCCCCTTTTCTTCCCCTTCTTGGCTGAAATTCTGAAATATGAACACTGGATGAAAAGGCAGAATTCAGAATTCGAGCCCGTTCCATGCATCCCACATTTATCTGCTTGGCGCAAGGCTCATTTTTCCATGAAAACAGCCAGCAGCTTGTGACACCAAGCTCCTCTGACTCCTTCAGATAGACAATAAATAATTAGGATATGAAATACATAGACCTATAATAAAGGCACATTCATGTTCTCTGGGTCAACTGATAGGGCTGGTCACCAAATTCATTGCAAGCAGCTGCAACCTGCCCATGGTGAGACGGTCTGGGGACAAATGGATTTGGCTCCAGTGCTCAAGTAAATACAACATAAATCCATGGTGAGCACTGAAATATTAGGTTTCAACTTTATTTTTGCCCAGGTATGAAATAACCATAACTATGTGAAACTCTGACCTCCTGTGCATATGTGGTGTTGATAATTCCCAGGCTGCCCAACCCGGGATCGCTCCAGAGGTATCTGGGGGCAAGAAGTGAGGGTATGGAGCCTACCAGACCTGCAGGTGCTGGAACTGCTTCTGAAGCTCCAAGTCCAGCAGCTCACAGGCTTTTCATGGCTGGTTCTCAGCCGTGGTTCTTCATGGCATGGGTTCAGCACTTCCAAGGGCTGCGGTTCTGCTGGCAGCGACTCCCCACTCTCCCCTCGGAGCTGCCTGAAAATCAAGCACTGTGAAAGTGGATTCCACCTCCCAAATTCTATGGAAAAATAGGAAAATATGAAAGTCGTGGTGGGGAGTGTCTCTGCTCAGCCAGGATGGAGGGGTGGGTGCTGGTGCAGCCCCGCTGCCTGCAGCCCCGACCCCGCTCTGGCAGGACACGCTGCCATGAAAGCCCCATTCATCTCCCGGTGATGGACACTTTAGAGCAGCCTCTCTCAACTGTTTAAAGTTGAAAGAGCATATCCAACCCTTTTGAAGAAAACCTACAGATCACCTTGGGAAGCGTCACCACAACCGCTTCCCTCGGCAAGCCAGGGCCAAAGCGCTGCGTGCTCGCTGCTTGCCTCTGCTGCCTGCTCAGCTTTTTGTGCTCCTGAGGGCACGTGGGCACATGTGGTCACCCCAAACGACGGCCCAGGTCACTTCCCAACGTCACACGGCTCACCGGTGGCTGCACGACCAGAAGGAAATAAAAGGAGGCTGCAGCATTGAAAAAAAATTACGCATGCCCACCTTTATCCCTAACGAAATCTCAGCCATAACAGATTTGATTCCTCACCTCTTTGCGGCACGTACAGAGTGGGTTTGCACTTGGAAAAATCAGAACAAACTCGACATTAATGCTGCCTCTCTGACAAGGTAGTTTTATATACTCAATTACCGCCGCATTATCTTTCATCTCGACTGTGTGTGAAAACAGTAAGAACCAAATATATTTCACTTAGGGTTCCTTCATTCCAAAGACTTTGCCTTTGTCTTCCTTTACCCTGTGCACTGACAGCAAACTTCATGAATTAACTGGCTCATGGTATAACTCATGCATGGAAATCCAATATAACCTCTTGGCTACGAGCAGCAACACTTCGCTTATCGTACACTAAAAGAATTTTTACTAGTTAATTAAGATTTGTTTGCTTAATTTTTTTCAGGCAGTTGGGGATGTTGCTCCTCTGTCACTTGGCTGGGAAAATCGTGATGTATACACTGTATAAAAGTGCCAAAATAAGAAATGTGTAGACTGCAGCGTCTCTGGTAGTAAATCTTTTTTGTAATCCTAACTTCATATTTCCATTGAATTGTTCCTCTCGAGCTGTGCAGACAGTTGAAGTATTTGAGTGTAGTCACATATGCTTTGGTGCTGCTAACAGCCCTAAAGTTGGTAATCCTGAGGCACAAACGGGGCCAGGGATGCTGGTGGCACTCCTTGGGCTGCAAAATATTACAGCACGCCTTATATAGTGCTTGCTTTCGAAATTTCCTTTGCACTTTGTTTACTATATATTCCAATAGTGTAATATTAAACAAAAACAGTGTGTCCTGTGCCAGAATGATTGATTACTACACCGTGGCAAGGTCACCTCCTAGGAACAGGCTGAGTGCAGTAAGGGCTGTCTGACTCATACAGTTAACACTATATCCGCATTGTATGAATGTCACCAGCAATCCAGTGATTTATTGCTTGGAAGGCTCTGTTCAATTTTTTCTGCCTGACCAAATTGCACATTTTCTAGAAAAAGAAGCAAAAATATTTCAGCACATGGATTACCCCAAGTCCTCATTTCTCCCACTAGGTTGAACGAGTCTTTTCAAAGATGCTGATCATCAAGCCCTCATATTTTTCACTTTTTTCCTACCCTTTTCTGCCAGATATTTGGCAAAAATGATTATTGCGCTAATGAAAAGGTGCAGCAGAAGATTGAGGGGTTTTTAATCAGATTTTGGTAACATCTGTGGGCCAGGAATAAGGGCAGCTGTATGTTCTGTTTCTTAATTTTAGTAAGATTTACTCTGGGTATAAAATGTTAGCCTCAGGCAAAATTTAACTGGCTTAAAAGAAAAGAAATGATAGTCTTACAGAAACTACCCAACTCAAACTGTTTGAAAACAGTGACTGAGATTAATCCCTCTCGCTCTAGGAAAATCCTACTTTTTGACAAAGAAGATATAATTATAGATTGAGAGAAATGACTTTCAAAATTAACATTCCAGCAGACCCCAGCATAATAGATACATTCATTCCTGGTGTATCTGCATGGAAATCAAAGGAGATACATCATGTTTGAGGCCGGGTTTTTATTTTTAGAACACGCAGCACATTTGCGGCTCCGAGCACGGAGGGAGAGAGGGGACAGCCCCACGCCCAGCCGGGGAGCCTCCCTGGGGCTCCAGCTGCTGGGCATCTCTGCAAACCCAGGGCCAGCAGAAGAGGATGGGTTTGGGAAGGTGTTTGGGTGCCTGGAAACTGAGGTAGGTGCAGTAGAGGTGAGTGTCATGGCATTTTCAAAAATCAGCGCTTTTTTTTTTTTTTTCTGTAGGCATGTGTGTCTCATCTGCGTCTTTAGGTGTTGAGTCCATACCTTTAAAAGCCATTTTAGTTTGTCCTTCCATCTCATGCCATGCTATCATCATCCTAGGCCTCCCAGGAAAAAAAAAAAACCAAACCAACAAATCAACAGGAAATCTGGGGTTAATATAATCCTTTATCTCAAAGAACAATAAAACTGGCTGGGTGGTGTATCTTAACAAACGCTACACAATGCATCAATTAATGCTGCATTTATCAAACTGCATCTGACACCAGAGCTGGGATAGATCAGCTCTCCTGAACCCCTCACAGCTACTCTGCTTTTGCTATTATGACAATGAGTGTCCTCCCATTACCTACCTGCCCTTCAAAGTGCTCTCTGAGCATCATCTCAGAGCCCACAATTTAGGAAGAAACAACTGGAACCATCTTGAGATATTAAAGGCTCTTCTTCTGCTCTTGCTTATACCCGTGAGCCAATTAGGTGTTTTAATTTTAAACAGCAAAGAAAATGAATCTGGGGTGAAAGAGCACAAGAGCCTTGTGGGTTTAGTCCCCCAAACCCCAAAGCGTTCCGGCTCAGCGAGGAGGAGCTCGTCGATTCGGCTCACTCGGGCGAGCAAAGGGAAGGAAGAGAAGCGAGACAAAGCCGAAGTCACCTGCTCCAGCCCGGCCCAGCCCAGCGAGCCCCGGCGGAGGGTGGAGCAGGAGCCCCAGCCCCCGGCGCTGCCGGAGCCGCTCCCGCAGCAGCCCCGCTCCCCCCGCCCGGTGACTCGGGTCATCCTTCATCTTCTAATTGATACCTGCCATTGCCTCATAACTAATGATGACTAATGGTAATACCCAGAAAGACAAATAAAAGCTAATGCAAAGCCGGGCCGCGGCGCGGTTCCCTTTGGAAAGCTCCCGGGCCATTAGGAAGCAATTGGAAGTGGAGATTGATGTGCCCTGGGGGTTGCTCCCAGGGATGCGGCGCATCTCCAAAGCCCCGGGGCTCCGGTGGGGCGATCCCGGCCCTTCCCAGCTGTGCCAGCCGGGGCACGGGGAGCGAGGGCAGGGCTCGGGACACAGCCCCAGATACCCAATCACCCCAGAAAGGCGGCGTCTCGCAGCCACGACACCTCATTTTCTCCGTTTTGTGTGGTTTTCCTTATTTTTACCCGCTTAATTTTACCCTCTCCCTGAATGCAGGACATCAAGGACTTACATTCCCAAGCATTGTGGACAGACTGTGACAATAAACTCATTTTCAACAGGTTGTACCTTGCACACACAGCACCAGGCTGGGTTCATGGCAATATAACAGCTTGATCAAACACGCTGATTTTGCAGGAGAGTCATCTTTAGCATTTTGGAAAAGTTATGCTCTTTTAATTACAAAGTTTATGTCACCCAGTGCAATTTTAATGTAATGAAACATTAAACTGGACCTCGTGCTTGATGTAAGTTAAAATTATTCATTGAATATTAGACCACTAGGCCACCTACTGTTCTTTTACAAATGGTTGAACTATCACGGGGTTACAGAACTTAACATGTAAATTGCAGCAGAAGTTATAATTTCTGTTGCAAATCCCAAAAGACTGCCATTTAAGTCAAATATATGAGTGAAATTTTGCCTCTGTGCCATAATAATGCAGGGAAAATGACCAAAACCTGAACACTTTTAAAGTAATTATGAACCCAATAATAATGTATTTGTAGTTATTTAATCAAGAGCCTTAAAATTATTAATAGCACCTTCTTCCTATACAAATGGAGTTTTAAACACTGGCATTTAATTTTAGGGATAGCAATACTTGATCTAGGCCATTAGTGAGATCTTTTGTAAAGCCAAGCAGCCCGTGCCTTTCAGAGCCATTCCTGCTCATCCCCGAGTTCATTACTCTCACCTAAGCGAGAGCAGCTTTGCAAAATAATCTTTCTTAAAATGAATTTAATATTTAGCCGCACACCGAAAATCTCGGGTAAGTTCTGTTAGATTAAAAAAATCGGGGGTTGAGATCCCCTGCACGGAGCAGATTTGCGTGGACCCCGCTCAGAAACCCGCTGAAATCCAGTGGATCTTTTCCCTTCATCCCCAAAGCCTTGGGAGCAGGGTGTATAAATAGGAGAGGGCAGTTGCAGGGAAATTATTCGCGGTGCCTGAGCTGCCTCCCAGCCTCTGCCGGAGAGGAATCTGAGCGGTGACTGTGCATCACCCTGAATCTGTAATAATAGCACCTTTCCTGTCACTCTTTGTCCCTTCATTTTTAAACGCGATTGGGTCAGGAGCAGGCAATTTACATTTTTATATAATCTTTGCTCAGGTGATTCAGCCGCTCTGAGGTTTTAGCATTTTGTGTGCAGCTCCGGGTTTCACCTCCCCTTCCCGGAGCATTTCCATATGCTGGGGGTCTGCCATCCTCGCAGCTGATACAGATCTATTTAGCTTCTCCCCCTTGCCATACCTGCAGCCTGTAGCAGGTTGTCAGGGAATGAATTTTCATTTTCTCCCCCGTGAGTCCATCACGTGGCTGTCACCAGAATTTGCTCTGTCTGAACTCCTCCATCCCCCTGATTTATGGCTGCTTGATGAGAGGTTGGAGGGCTCTCAGTGTAGCAATAATCTGCACCCTGGTCCAGCACCCATCTAAAGTTAGGATTTCCGATCTAAATATTTAGTCCCCGCGGTGCAGCAATCATTTATGAAATTATTAAATAACTTTTCGTCGGGACCCAACACCTTTGGGATATTTTTCTAGGTCAATATTCATCAGGAGACCCCCCAAACGTAAAGGTTAAGTGCACATTTCCTCCGCCAAATAAGAATGAATTTCAAACCTGATTGATTCTGGTCATGGAAACCGTAAATACTTACTCCAAATGGTAGATAGGTTACTAAGTCCACTCATTTCCACATCTGATATCGATAATGCTCTGCTTCCCCCTTATCAGCCCCTCTCATATTTCACCGGCGCGTGGGGAGCGGGCCGAGGCTGCCGGGGCTGGCTGATGGCCCCTGCCTTCCCCCCGCGCCATTCTTCAGTGGTCCTTGAATCTTTCACCCCTGTCACTCCTCTTTCATCATTATCTGAGGTGATCGGTCAGCCCTGTGCCACCACCTGTCTCTTCGATCCGATGCCAACAGTGCTCCGGAAAACTGTCACTCCCCGGCTCCTTCCATTTATAGTGAGTCTCATTAACACCTCTCTTCCCTCTGGCCATGTGCCACTACAATTTAAGATGACTGTTGTTACTAAACACGCGCAAAAAAAATATACGTGTTGAAATAGCGTTAAGAGCCTGATTTAAATCTATTAAAGCCTGACAATTTGGAGTTAAAGCCTCCCCTCAGCGTCTGCTCGCGGTTAGGGGTGGCGCGTATATTTTGTGGGGATGTATTTATACCTGGATAAATATCTAGATATGCATGTATTCCCCCTCCCTGGCTTCCCTCAGCCTCGGCACCGCTCCTCGGCTGGGAACAAACGCGCTGCCGGCCCCCAGACACAAAGAGTAAAGAGGATTTATGCCGGGGACATAAAGGCGGCTGCGGGAAGGGAGAGGAGTGGGAAGGGAGCGGAGCCGCGCTGGAGGCTCCCAGGTGATCCCGGGGACGGTCGGATCCAGCCCTGCCCCGCTGGCCCCGGTCCCCCAAAGAGCCAAACCTGCATTTCCATGTCGGCTCGGGAGCAATCCTGGTCAGGGGGACGGGATTAACCCCGCGTGTGGGGCTGCCTTCGCTGCCTTTACCTCGATTTTCCTGTCCACCAGCAAATGGAGATGGTAATGCCTCAATAAAAACTGCAGTCCCAGAAGTGCTTCCGGGGAATGAGACCACGAACTCATCCAAGCTACCCTTACAATAAAATGGTTTTATGCTTTTAGGCACCCAAAAAATGCTTAAATGATAGGAGCAGGATCAGGAGGGTGGTCAACCTGTGCCAGGGGGAGTTTAGGCCGGAGACCAGGAAAGGTTCATCCCCAGAGGGTGCTGGCACTGCCCAGGCTCCCCAGGGAATGGGCACAGCCCCGAGGCTGCCAGAGCTCCAGGAGAGCTTGGACAGAGCTCCAAGGATGCCCAGGGTGGGATGTCTGTGCAGAAACAGGAGCTGGATCCCTGATCTTTGTGGATCCCTTCCCATTTATGTGATTCCATGAACATCTGAGCTGTGCAGGAACATGGCAAATTTTTTAATTTTTTTTTTAAAATGCAATTTCAATCCTTTCATGAGTTACAGGGGCTTTTAAGAAGCTCAGATGGTTCTGACAAACGTTTTTTTTACTGCAATACCTTCGCCCTTAGGACAAGCTGGGATTTTCTTCTCCCCGGCTCTCCAAAACCAGCCCTTGTCTAGATGGCACCAATGACAAAAAGGATTGTAAAGAGTGAAAACAAAGGGGTTTGCTCCCTTTTGGGGGCCAGGCCAGCACAACGGGCATTTCTGAGAAGCTCTGCCACCAGGGACAGGCAGGGACAGGCCTTTGCAGCTCGTGTGTCCCTTGCATGAGCTCCTTGCAGATGGATGTTCACTGCCATCGCCAGCCCTCACCCTCTGAGGGAAAACTTGCTTGGTGGAAAAGATTTTAAAGCATTTAAAACCAGTGCAGTGGTGGAGTCCTCACCCCTGGAGGGATTTAAAAGCCATGTGGAGGTGGCACATGGAGCAGTGGTGACCTTGGCAGAGCTGGGAATGGTTGGACTGGATGGTCTGAGAGGAATTTTCCAGCCTCAGCCATTCAGTGATTCTATGGCACGGCCACAACTTCTCCAGGGTGAGCAAGCACAGGTTTGCTCTGCTGAGAAAATGACATTCAGAAAGCTAAAATTCAGTGGGGTGGGTAGCAGGGGGCTGTGCATTGTCCCCTGCTCACAAGGGCCATGGGACACGTGTGTGGGTTCACACATCTGAGCTATTCCAGTGCAACCACATTTACAGGCAAAGTAACACACAGCTTTTGTGGTTCTTTTTGAAAATACAGCCTAAAATCCTGCGTGTTTGTTAGGAAAACCCAATTTTAAAATCAAGCAATGGGAAGAACTGTTTGATTTTTTACATCAAAATATAGTATTGTATATTATCATTTCGAAAGTCTGACCATACTACAAAGGTTAAACAGGTATAGCAACTTCCCAATTTAAAAATAAAATGTAACACTTTTAATTGGGTTGGATTCAACCCAAAACCTCAGATGTGACCACCCCAAACTCACAGAAAATACATGAACCTGTACTTAGAGTTAAGCTAAATTTTGCTCCTGGTTTTTGTTTCAGTACTGAGCAAAGTTTTAATATTGGACACTCAATTTTCAGTTAGGTTTAAACAGTGAAGAAAGGCTGCCTGTGCAGAGCTCCCTGCAAATTAAAGTCTCAGGGAGAGAACAACAAGGAGCAACAAAAGGCAAGAAGAAAAAAAATTCTTTTATTCCTTTATTTTTTATCTTTTTAAACCTACCAAACATTTCCATATGGATTGAGATCTGGAATGCCAAGCCTGAGTGTGGATTGAATCATTTTTGCCAAGTCACACGCTGTGAAAAATAAACCTTTGTGACAGAAGCACTTCCAGGAACTGCTGCATGGATGGGGCTGCTGGAACAGCATCCTCCAGGCAGGGTCCTGCTTTTCCCAAGCTAAATTCCAAGTTTTCAGCTGTTCCCTTCTTGTGCACAGTGTTTGCCTGGGTAAGGTTAAATCTTGTGATGGTGCTGGTACATCTAACACCAACTCACCGTGTCCAGGATAAACCAGTGGAATGAAGTATTTCCAGAGGGCAGGTTTAATTTAAATATTGGGAAGGAATTCTCAGTCCCAGGGTGCCCAGAGCAGCTGTGGCTGCCCCTGGATCCCTGGCAGTGCCCAAGGCCAGGCTGGATGGGGCTTGGAGCAGCCTGGGACAGTGGAAGGTGTCCCTGCCCTGGCACAGCCCTGCAGAAATCATTTCATGGCATCAGTGGTGCCTCCACACTGAGCCCTCACAGCAGCACGTGTTTTGCAGAACCTCATGCCCTGTCAGTGTCAGGGATTGTGTTTCTGGCCCTGAAGTTTGCTTGGAACAATATTGATCAGGAAGTCTTGTTCCGTGACCTGGAACGTGTCTGTCAGCAGCGCTGCTTGGTCCCACAATGTCCAAAGTGTCAAAGGAAAGTCCCTGCCATGAGCCTGGGGACAAGTCCTCACTGCCAAGGTACAAATAACACCCAAAGGCAGCCAGAATGCAGGTACTTTTCTCACCTTTTTCTTTTCCATGTACATAAAACCTTGTTGGAACAAGAATTGCAGGGACAGATCTTCAGCAAGGAAGGAACTGCGGCAGTATTTGAAGATTGTAATTTAAATTATTAATTTGTGGCGCACAGAGTTAATTTTTAACCAAGTTTTCAAATTTCTTCTAGTCACATAATTCATGTTTTAGGTGCCTCTCAATCCAGAATGAGTTTAAAGTACTGGCCTTGCATATCCCAATCCAAAACCTCACCTAAAATCTGTCCTTATAGAGGCTACGGATTTATTTTTAAAAGAAAACAAAATCCTTCTTTGCAGTCTCTGGCTAAAATCATCAGCAGATGATCATCACATGCCAAGAGTGAGTTGTTCTCAAACACAAATGAGCACAGGGAGGATGGCAAATCCCAGTGCTCCCAGGAGCATTCCTGCTTCTCAGTGCTTCAAAACTAAACAAGGTTTAGGTGAAGGCACCTCCCTGCCTCTGCAGCCTCACAGGTTTAAAACAAAAACAGGAGAAAAAGCTTATGTTTGGCTGAAAATCATCTGCTATCACAGGTCAATGGGTTTGGAGTCTCTGGACATCCTGATCTGTACAGTGCCTCTCCTTTAGCTGTAGGGGCTGCTCCCATCCACTCAGAAGAATGAATCACAATTTATTCCTTTCATTAAACGGGTTATAAAGAATTTTTTTTCCCCACAATTTCAGAGAAGGGAATTTTCCAGTAAGCAGTTATTTGATGCTCAGTGTCATAAAGTTTTAGGTTCAACTCCACTATAAATAATCATCAGTAATAGCAGTAAATAATAATAATATTTCCTGCATGCTCCTACTTCCTTGACAAAAAAAAAATGCTTATGCTGACCACAGCTCACCTATTGATCATGAATTTATTGGGAATTGGGTACAGGAGAGTTTCACAGGCCCTGGTGCATGAGGATGTGCAAGTCATGTTCACCACACCAAGGCTCAAAACAAAGCCATAAGTTTTTCCTTTCTCTTTTATGTTTTCTTCAGATCAGGTAATAAAAAGCATACCCAGATCTGGAATTCTGCACTTCACCCCTGCCCATCTCAGTCCAACACTGCCAGTGTCTCCATCCAACTGCGCCTGGAGACCAGGTTTGCAGCAGGTGTTTGGGGACTTCAGGATTGGGGAAAAAAGGAAATGCAGACACAAGATTTAATTGGAAACTGAGCATACAGGAAGCCCCAGTGGCAGTGAGGCACCCAAAGGTGTCTGAGGGTGCTGTGCTCACAGGGGGGTTGGAGGACCAGCAGCCTTTCATTCTTCATTTGGTCTTTCCTGCATTTTCCACCCAAATTTGTGCTCCAAACTCATTTGTTCATCCCTGCAATGAAGCCTCTGACCTGCTGATTTGTTTATTTTTGTTGTTGATTTGCCCATCTGCTGATGTTGGTTTTGTCATTTGTTTACTTCAAGTTAATGTTTCTTTGATTTTATTGTGGAGCACTATGAGGTCCTAAATGATATGGGCATGTATAAAAATAAATGATGGTTATTTATCATTATCATTATTGCACTTGGCCAGGCCTTTATCTCACTAAAGATACCGCTGTCTTCAGGGACCTCTGAGATTTTGCTTTTAATCTTGGGGGTATTTCTAATTTCTAGGAAATATCCCTAATAACGAGCTGCCCAGGAAAACTGTGATCTTAATTTTCCTGAGCACCTGATGAGACACGTTAATGGTGACAGGTAGAAACGACCCAACCCCCCTAAATCCCACTTTCCAACACAGCACTGGGCCCTTCTCACCATTTTAATTATTGGTGTAAAAAGCAAAGAGCAAGCACTCATGAAATTTGTGAAATTCAAGCTGTCCCCAACTACAGTGGGAAATAACAGCGTGGGTTAAAGAGGAGGGAATGCAGTAAGGGAAGAACTTGCCTGGCACAGGGAAATGGAGGAAGGTTAACCAAGTTAATCTTCCCCTATTTCCTCCCCTCCTCACTCAAGGCCTCCAGGCTGAACCATCATTAGGAACCATATAATTGACTCATCCACAGGATTTCCTTTTTGTGTTCTGAGTTATGGCAGATTTTCTACATTCTTCTTTTTTTTTTTTTTCCTTTTCTTTTCTTTCCTTTTTTTTTTCTTCTCTCTTTTTAATTTTAAACATTCTAAGCCTTTAACCAGGAGGAATCCTTCATCCACAGGTACAGAATTCATCCTGTTAGTGAAGAACACAGCCCCATTTCTAATTCAGGGCACCACATATTCCCCAGCACCATTAAAATCTGCTGATTAACCAATGGACCAATGGATCTCCGTGTGCTGTACAGCTGTCACATCAGATGTTTGCTCTGCCACAATTGGTGTGTAATTTTGCTGGGTTTAAGTGCAGAAGAGGGGAATTTCCTTGTGATGGTACAAATAATTCATCACGGGCTATGGCTCGAGATTGTTATGAGGGAAAGAAATATCTCACAGTTATACTGTAGTTCATCCTACACCTGACAAGAGAGTGTTTGGCACATATAGTGGAAGCTTGATAAAATGTTTTAAAATCAGACACCAGGAAAGAATTGCAAAAGAAATTCTTCTTCAAAAATCATTTGGTGCTGAATTATTTCTTTTTCACTTGAAAGCCCTGTTAATACACAGAAAGCATAGCAGGGCTGCTATTAAACGTGGGCAAAACCCCAGCATAATCCCTCAATTCCTACCCAGAGACACCTTCATTTTTTTTTGTTGTTGTTGCTGTTGTTTTGTTTTCCAAACTGATTTTCGAACCAGAGAGAAGCGTGTCCTATAGCAAACAGTCTAAAACAAATGTTGCCAGCTTCGCTTCATTATGTGGTACATTGTAGTTTTATGCATGTACGCTGTGTGAACAAGAGGGTTAAAAGTTAAACAGTAGCCTAGGGCTAACACACTTGCAAGCTGAACAGGTACAAAATAGGCTTTTGTTGCTTTCAAACTATTACTGTATGTCTTTAGCAGAAAATAACGGAGCGGGCATCTGTGTGCAAAAATGGATTTCCTGGCGGTGGCAGGTATTGCGGAATGGGGTTGGTTTAATGGCTGGAATGCCCATATGACCTTTAATCCAGAGCCGTAAATTTGTCAGTGTCTGGAAGTGGCAGGACATCATCCCTAATGAGGCCAGTTTTTAGGACTTGGTGCATCAGGAGCGGCGTCGGAGAGGGCGAGGGAAGGGACCTGGCGCGGGTTTGGGGGGAAACGTTGGTGAATCATTAAAGGGAAATAAAGGAGCGAGCGGCGACGAGCCCGTAACAATTCCCAGGAAGTAATGAAGGACCGGCGGAACACGGCGAGCTCAGGTTATTCCGCGTTTCATAAAATGATAAATAACTCCTAGTCATGTTTATGTATAATGAATTACAGCCCCGCTACGTTTACCTTAGTAACATTTTACAGAGGTTGTATTTTACTCCCAACTACCAATTATGTCATCATCCTGGCATTTACCTGGACGTAATGATACACAGCAAAGCCATTCTTGGAACATAACTCATTGCTTAAAAGTGTTTGTAAAGCCAGACTGCATCCTATATACTCATAATGACTTGGAGATTGCTATTAAATTTTACAGATTAAAGTTTACTAAATCTTAAAAGTCTTGCGCCGGTTCCAATATTTCTTATTAATCCTAAAGGAAAAGATATTCCGCTATGGAAATGTCAAAAACTGTGCAAGCCTATCTGGAAACAAATAGACATAACCCAAGCCAGGGGCAGAGAACTTATCAAACAAAGACACAAGACAACATAACTACCCCAACTCCAGTACTGAGCTGTATGTGAATTTTAATGGTTGGTTTGACCTGCCATGGGATGTTCCTCACACCACGCTGTTGTTTTTTTGTGGAAAACAGGCTGGGAAGGGCACAGAGGCTTCCTAGTGCAGGTTTCATTTCTGCAGGACCCCAAAACCTCAGTCAGAAATATCTACGGTAACATTATCTTACATTTATTCAATTTAATTTCAGTTTGAGAAGGATAGCATATAGATCTTTTTATAAGCTTGTAAGGTCACCAAATTTAAATTAAAGTGACCTCTTTTAAAGCACATTACTAAAAGTACTATGTGGAGGGAAATTTAATATGAATGGTTAAAATGCATGGAATTCAGATTTTACTGTCAAACAGCTCAATTAAACAAATTGAATTTTTAAGCAACAAAAGGGAATTGAATCAAATTAGAACCAGAGTGGGATCTGAAATGTGGACATTTATGAGTGATAGTCACAGGGCCCTCCAGCAGTGAGTTTTCTTTATTTGTTGCCTCAGCAGTTAGAGGGGTTGGCAGGCTGCAACACAAAAGGATAAAAATGTTCACCATTGAAACACAGTTTTTGGCTCCCAATAAATCATCTGTCACTTCATCACAGCCCAGTAGATAATGAGCAATAAAGTTTTCACACTCAGGCAATGAGGAAGCAGACACAAGAAATACAGCTAAAGCTGCTGTGTCTCTTTTCTGTAAATGCAAGGTGCTTTGTGTAATAAATGACCTCTGGATTTCTGGAGAAGAATAATTCCAGCCTCGGTAAAATAAACCATTTGATGCACTAAAAAAAGCCAAATCTAATAACATTACTTAGTTCCTTTAATGAAAGAAATAATCACATTATATATATGAGCTACAGCCATCTATAACAGGAAGAGATTCCAGGGTATTACCTCTGAAGTTGTCTCTCTATTGCCAGCAAAGCGCATTGCTGAAAATACAATAAAGCCGCACAATAATTTCAAGTGGGATTGTTTGCAGAGATTCAGGAGACATTTGTGTTTGGGGCCCGAGCCTGGGAGGTTCTCCCAGCCCTTCCTCCCTCCCAGCCCTTCCCCGGGGACTTGCTGCACCACAAAGAACCTCTGAAGGTCTCAAGACGTAACATCACCAGGGCAAATTAATTGCAGACAGGTCCTGCCTGGACCCAGAAATACAAAGTGTTAATTTCAGTGGTATTTTACCTTTCTCTGACGCGTTCTCTCTGCTGTTTTGGTGAATGTTTTGCATTGTTACGGACAACCCAACAAAAAAACTGTTGCTCTTTAGCTCAAAATCACCGCTTGGTTTGTTGTTAAAACCCAAGTTCGGCTTCCTGATGATGCTAAGGATGTTCATCACTCCAACTCCATATCAAAGCCATTCCAGCAAGGATATCTGGGATGGCTGCCTACAAAGTCGAGTTCACATGCAAAATGTATCAGTCAAAAAGTGACAATGCAGCCCATAAACCACATAAAACATACATTTATTCACGTCTTAACTTTATATCAGCACTTGAAGGGACTTGAAGCAAAATAAGATCAGATATTCTTGTCATATGCAAATGACAACTTAACATTTGCATAATATGTCAAGGTAGAAAAATGCAAATAAAACTTTGGAAAAGTCTGTATTTTTTTGTCATTCTCTCATATAGCTAATTAGCAACTTGAAAGGAAATTGAAAGCTTCTCTTTTCTGAGCTCCACGTCAGCTAAAAAAGGCACCAAGCCCTGCTTATTTCTAGACCATGTAAGATGAGCAATTAACATCCCCCTTTTATTGAGCTGCTTACACTGATCCATAGCCATAAATGTTGTTTATCAGCTTCCCAAGCTGGACAGGGACACGCAGCCCCCTTGGAACAGAGGTCACACAAATGTAAATGCAAAAGGCCACATTCTGCTATCAAAATGGTGCCATTCCAAGCAAAATTCCCCACAATAAAAGAAACCTTGGATTTGCCCCAGAGCAGAAGCAAAAAAAGCAACAAGGATGGACTTTCCTGGTGGAAAATACCTGAAAAAAGGTTCTCAGCAGCTCAAAACCTTGGTTCATTACAGGGTTTAATACTCTGTGTGAAGGTTTATGCTGTATTTTTTCCCTGATATTAAGGATGTATTATTTATACCGACTGTAGCCACGCCACAGAACACACGAGGAGAGTTTGTTTAGCAACAGAGTGAAAAAATATTTGCTACAGGGGCAGTCTGGCAATATTGCTTGTTAAGACATGCTATTTGTAAGCAAATTTATATGAAAAGTATGCAATGTCTAATACTAAACTACTCCAGCCCCAGACTGAAGGGTGATTTTACAAACGTCCTGCAGCACTCAATCATTCCTTCATTTTAATGTCTTTATTTTATGATTTTGTTGATGAAATACTACTTACCCAGTGCTCAAAATTCCTTTTAGGCTGCAGGCACTGGCTAGTTGACACGGCAAGCCATATTTTACAGCTATATATTTCAGCTTTCTCTGTCCAAGTTGGAGGACACAGTAGCCAAGATGGTTTTTCATAGTAGAAATATATTTTCATATTTATTTATTGATTTGACTAATGTATCTATTTTTCAATTCACATGCTTATGTTTCAATCCATTAAAGTGATTCATGGTCAAATAATATGTTATTGCAAGTACAAAGAGGAGATAAAACCACTGTACACTGGCTATAACACAAGAATAAAAATAATAAAAATCCATTGCATGATTAAATATAGTTTTTAATCCCCACCTGATCACGTGTAAACTGATGTTTTTAATTATTTTTCTTTAGAATAAGTTGGAGATTTTTTTTTTTTCCTGTAAAATGCAATTACTGCTTAAATAAGTACTCAGGAATACTCTCAGCCAACCTAAGTGCTCAATGCTAAACTCACATAAGCATCAAATTACTGGCAAAACAAAACAAAACAAAAATCTCCAAAGGTTTTTAATTAGTTCAAATGAGAGCTAGGTGGCAGCTGGTAAAGGAATGTTGAGGCTGTCACCTCCAGGTCAGGGCAGCTGGGCCTGGTGGTGGCTGCTGGGATCACCTGGAATTCCTGGGCTTGGCCCCGCTTTTTGGAGACAGGCAAAAAAGCCCACCGGAGCTGCAGAGGAAGCCATCCATGAGGAGAAACAGCTCCAAGTGCCAGCTGTGGGACAGGGCAGCCCCAGGGCAGGGACCAGCCTTGCCCTGGAGCTGTTGGGAGACTTCTCCTGCTGCTTTTTCACCAAAAAAGTGCCTTTTCTCCTGTTCTTCATGTCCAAATTGAGAAATTTTATGGGAAGCAAAGCTGATGCCCGTTGGGGGCTGGCCAGAGGGAGATGCTCCCCCAGCCAAGGTGGGAGCACCTGGTGCCAGGCACAGGAGCCAGGGTCAGCTGTGGGGTCAGGGAATCATAAATCCCACAATGGTTCGGGATGGAAGGGACCTCAAATCCCACCCGGTGCCACCCCTGCCATGGTGACACCTCCCACTGGCCCAGGCTGCTCCAAGCCCAGTGTCCAACCTGGCCTTGGGCACTGCCAGGGATCCAGGGGCAGCTGGGCATCATCCACAATATAAACATGAAAAGAAAAAGAGAAAAGAGAAAGAAGAAAGAGGAGGAAAAAAAAGAGAGAGAGAGGAAAGAGTGAAATAAAGAAAAAAAAAAGAGGGAAANGAAGAGAAGAGAAGAGAAGAGAAGAGAAGAGAAGAGAAGAGAAGAGAAGAGAAGAGAAGAGAAGAGAAGAGAAGAGAAGAGAAGAGAAGAGAAGAGAAGAGAAGAGAAGAGAAGAGAAGAGAAGAGAAGAGAAGAGAAGAGAGAAGAGTTCTTTATTTCCCTTTTCTGCTTTGAAAAAAAAATAAAAGCAAAAGCACACCAAACAAGTTTTAAGGACTCATTTTAGAGGGAGTGTGGAAAAAGCTGATGCTATTGTTGAAGACACAAAAGAACAAAAAAACGCCAAAATTGAAGTATCCTGAAACTGGGAAGATAATCAGCCTGTGAGAGAGCTGGGACTGAAATGCAAAGGACAGCCAAGCAGCCGCGGAGGAGGAAGGCTCCGAGCCCACAGGGAACAAGGGGTGACATCCTCAAGCACACTCCAACCCTTCTGTGCTCCTTGCAGGGCCCGTGATGGCTCCGTAATTATCGCCCAGCCCCGGGAATTCCCCTCCAGGCAGGAGCTGAGGACGCTGTAGGAATATCCTGGAATGGGGCAGGGAGGATGCAAAATTTGGGAGGAGATCCATGGGGAGCCCGCCCTGTTCCAGCCAGGCTTCCAGAGCCATCTCCTTTGTGCACCCTGGCTCCAGGAAAAGGGAAAGGTACTTTAAAGTCACCTTAGGTCCCCCTGGGAAGCAGGAGCACAGAAGGCTGTCAATGTGTTGAGGTAGAGCAGCTGAGAGGCTCTGGAGAGAGAGAGCTAAATGAATAGAAACTTGTTAAATGATGTGAGTTAATGAGAGCATTTTGGAATTAACCAGCTTCCATGACTTTAAATAAAACCCCAATGTCATTTTAAATTGGATTTTGTACATTTTTGAAACCATTATTTATTTTTTTTTTTTCCGTGAGGTGCATTGGTGGGAAGAGGGAAACATTAAAGTTTAACCTCCTCAACCCACTAGTGGTGAAATATTGGTAATTTTCCAGTGGATTCAGAAATAAGGGAACAGTGGCTAGGGCCCAGAGATTTTCCAGGAGATGGGGAGTCACTCAGCCCTGTCCCCACTTTTGTGAGGGTGAGGAGCTGGAGTCTGCAGCCAAGAGCAGGAACATCAGTGGTGGGGCCACCATCCTCTGACCCCACACTGTCACACTGGTCACCCCAGCCCTCATTCCAGACAGGAGGAATTCCATCCCTTCTGCCCGGTGGATGGACACAAAAAGCTTTTGAAGCCTTGTTGTGTGCCCTGTCCCTGTGCCTTGCTGGCAGCTGCCTCTGGAATGGCAGCTCCTGGCATGGACATACCTGGATTGCTCCCCACCCTCCCTGTCCTGCTTTTATGGCACTCAGGACAGGTGAAATGGCCATAACTTCTGATTTTTTTATTGTTATTTTTATTGTTATTTTGGCCAATATATTTTTTTCTTTTTTCCTTAAAGACAGCCTCTCCTAGGCAATGTTTGGAAAATGAGGGAACCTGCTTTGAAGGAAAATAAAGTCAGGAAGAACCCAAGTCATTCCCAGGTGAACCTGGCTTATAAAACAACTCAGTTCCTGCATCACACTTGTGCTGAAAGCCAGAATAATTCTGGATACATTTTGGAAGGCAATTTTCCGCATCAATTCTATATTTGCAGCAGCTCAGATTTCTTCAAACCACCTTAGAAGAATGTTCCAGTGGGACAGGCACCAGCCTGGGACTGTCATGGCTAAGGTTCAAATTTCTTTATTATTTACATGCCCATGGAGAGCATCCTATTTGATACCTTCTGAAATATTCATGAAATTCCGCTGCAAGACCTTCAATTCTTTTTCTCTTGCTTTATTTGTGTTGCACTTTTCTTGCAGGTACAAACTGGGGACGTTGGCATTGAAGACCAGAGCGTTAAAGGCTATGATGGTGACCCTGGCAACAGACTCCATAAAAATATTTTAGTCAAATAGAATCCCAGACTGGTTTGGGTTGTAAGAGACCTTAAAGACCACCCAGTTCCAGCCCCTGCCATGATCAGGGACACTTTCCACTAGACCAGGTTGCTCAGAGCCCCAGATATAATTAAATTTGCTCAGTGTGACCATTAGCTGCCCTTCTGTGACACTTTGCTTCCGTAGAATGACTTTGTTAGGAAAGAGAACACCTGTGACGGTGCAGGGCAGGGAGAGTCCCAAAGGCATTCCCAAGTCATAATTAGCTTTGTGATGCATAAACACCCACCAAAAACAGATTCCAGCTCTCCCCCAAAGACACTGTTCTGGGAAAGGCTCCAGCACCTTAAATAAAGGGTCTCCAAATCCTGGGGCCAAATCTTGGGTGTTAACGTTGGACAGGACAGCCAGAAAACGGGACTGGAAACTGTGCAGTCAGGGCTGGGGAAAGAGGTGCCAGAATGGAAGAAGGAATGGGGAGGAAGGATGGAAGAGGGACATGGGGAGTCCAGGGCTCCAGCACAGAGCCACAGTAAACTTAGCACTAAGCCTCAGTCTAAAAATTCACAGAGTTTTTATATGATAATTACCGTTATTATAACTGGCCCATGAAATAAACACCTCTCCCAATTATGCCAAAGGCACAAGGTCCTTCAGAGACAGAAATCTCACAATAAGATTTACTTTCAGCATAACGATGTAGAGGGAGAGAGGTGCAAGATGAATAACAATAATATTATCGTACATATAATGTATGTTTTAATTAGCTAAAGGTAATCAGATGAGGTTTGTCACGATTATATTAAGGTCAGGTCTCCACATGGTTTCATCAACAACATATTAAGACAAGGGAGGTGATGCCAAATTGGGGTTTAAACCTAATCAGCATAATTAAACAAAGCAAGAACATGTGTTTAGAGCTACACCTATTTTACTGATCTCTCTATTTTAATTACTCTTGCAGAGTAAATATTAGGACCAAAATAACTCCTAATTAATTTTTTTTCCATACAAACAGAAAACACAATCTTCTTTTAATTTGCTGTTTTTGTCAAATGAATGTACAATATCCAGATCTTTTGTAGGAGAAACCATTTCAAAAGTGTGCTCAAATTATTCTAAACAGTCTAATACATTCCAAAGTATTGACATACTGGCTTCGAATGTGTGGGAAACGGGAAACTACACTGGCCCAAAAAAGTCATGGGAAACCATAAAAACAAACTAAGCATAATTTAAACTGATTGGATGCTTCCTTGCAAGAAGTTCTTAGTTTCTAAATACAAAATGTGGACATTGAAATGTGGTCAAGTTATGACTTAAATTAGAAAAACATGTTTTCTTAGGTTTCTATCTTGCAATATTTGGCACAACTCAGACACTGGGGAAAGAGTTATGTCAGTAACATTTCCAAAAGTGTCTAAGTGGCTTTGCCTGGAGTAACACTGAAATGGGACTTAGGCACTCAGAAGTCCAGAGGACATGAGTTTTTAAGAGCTTACAAATGTTTAAAGCTGTCTAGGTGTCCAAAAGAACAATATATGGGCATTTTAAAATTAATTTAAGGGCTTTTTTTAAATTAATGACCTGAAGGAGATGGCATCCCATCCATGCTTAGTAGAAGATTTGGCTTGATGATCTTGGAAGTCTTTCCTGTCCTTAATGGTTCCATGATTATACAGTTCTACTCTGCATAAAAGACTGGGGATATTTTTAAAAGTACCAATCTTGGGAATAAACCTAATACCCACTCAGGTGCTCTGTTTCATGCCTGATGCCTGGGATGGGATTTCTCTGAGTTTAGTTGCAAAAGCAAAAACAGAACCAGGTCTGTAAACAGAAGTTGTAGGTAAAGATTCCACACTGGGGGCTCCTCCTGGAACCTGTGATTAGAGGGAAAAATTGCTGTGTCCTGATGTACTTGAAATGTGTTTCACAGAGACACACAATCCCACAATGGTTTGGGTTGGGTTGGGTTGGAAGGAACCTTAAAGCCCATCCTGTTCCTGGCAGGGACACCTCTCACTGTCCCAGGCTGCTCCAAACCCCAGTGTCCAGCCTGGCCTTGGGCACTGCCAGGGCTCTGGGCACCCTGTGCCAGCCCTGCCCACCCTCCCAGGGAACAATTCCTGCCCAACATCCCATCCAGCCCTGCCCTCTGGCACTGGGAGCCATTCCCTGTGTCCTGGCACTCCATCCCTTGTCCCCAGTCCCTCTGCAGCTCTCCTGGAGCCCCTTCAGGCCCTGCCAGGGGCTCTGAGCTCTCCCTGGAGCTTCTCCTCTCCAGGTGAACATTCCCATCTCTCCCAGCCTGGCTCCAGAGGGGCTCCAGCCCTGGAGCAACTCCATGGCCTCCCCTGGACTTGCTCCGACAGATCCACATCCTTCCTGTTCTGGGAACCCCAGAGCTGCCTGCAGTGCTCCAGGTGAGATCCCATGAGGTGCAATAGAGGGGCAGAATCCCTCCCTTTCCCTGCTGCCCATGCTGGAGGATCCGCCCCAGTTCTTGGGGGTTTCACATCCAACCTCTCACCACCAGCCCCCCCAAATCCTTCTCCCCAGGGCCGCTCTCAATCCATTTAGAAAGCCTAAAGCTGGAAGTTGAATTTCCACTTAAGAAGAAGAGGAGAGGAAAGATGCACCAGGATGGGGTCTTTTCTGTCCCTGGTCTCCAAGGTAGCACAGCAAGAGTTAAAAATGTGGGAGCAAGAAGTTCCCAGAGCCTCACGGAGCTCAGCCCCAGAACGATTCCGTCGGAGCCGCCGCATGCGAAGGACCCCAAATGAGTTAAGAACTCTTCCACTCCATCATGAAGAATTGTTCTCCAGAGTCACTACCAGTGGGGAAATGCTTAAAACACTTACCATATGTGGCTAAGAAGGGTCTAATTTGTCCATTTGGAAATTTTGCCTCTTTTGAAAGGATAGTTAATTCCAAGTAATTTATTTCGTAGATGAAGCTTTCTTCGGAGTGGTTAATATATCACCCTTGGTTGCCTGAACAATTAGAAATTGTCACCAAAGAAAAATGTCGCAGTTCATGTAAATAACTATTTACCTAAAGGAAATGGGAATCCACAAGAGTCAGCACACTTTAATGAGGCATGACAATAGGGGAAAAAAAAAACCCAGCCAATGGTACAGTGATTCTGCTAAAGCTGACATTGCTTATGGTAAAAATTGGCCAAAACAACTATTATTTGTTGGGTTTTTTTTCATGTCAGAAATAATGCAGCTTGAAATTTTCAACAGGCAACATGAGCCCAGACCATTTGTTACTTCTAATGGCCTAATTGTTCTCCTGGCAGAAATAAAAAATTAGGGCACTTATGTCATTTACCTAAATTTCTAATTAATGCAATGGTAATAGAGAAACTGGAGCAGAAGAAAGTGAGGCAAAAAAAAAAGTAAGTTGGGTGAAAAATGTTTCTCTTGGCCTTTCTACAATTTGTCTTTGTTAACTTTCCTATGGTCTTTCCCTCTTTAACAGCAGGTAGAGTGATCTCTGCAGAGATGTTCCAGAGTTTTCCAACTGGACTGAGGCATGCTGGGCATTGAAAAATATGATTCCTTCCACCTGAGCTATTGAACAGACGTGATAAAAACACCAACTGCAGCACAGTGTCCTTTATGTTGCCTCGAAGGAATGTGCCATTAAAATGATGTTAGAAATATTCTTCCAAAGCAGCTAAAAAATCTGCACTTGGGGCTGCAATTCCATCCCCAAGTTTTCCATTGCTCCTGTGTCCTGATGTCCAACTCCTCCTGCAAAGCAAACCCTGGCTGGTGTATGCCCTCATTAGGATGCAGGATGAAGAGAAATGCATCAAAATGCATAAACACACCTTAGAAATGCCTCGGAAAGTGTCTGAAAATCACTTTGTCCTGCAGCACTGGCAAGTGTCCCCCATCTCCTCGATATTTATTGTTGGAATGACATGGAGGAGGCTCAAGGTGATCCATTTATGCTCATCCTCAAAGAATTTACACCCACTCCTTTGAAGGGATGCCACACCTTGATCTGGGCACCGCTAATGCCATTAAAATACTGCTAAAAGGAAATGCACAAGAGCAGAAAACTGGGGAGATTTTAAAAGGAGCCCTAGAGAGGGTTTATCCAATGAGAACTCAAGGAAAGGTCAGATGGAGATGGGATCCCACTCCCAGCCATGCTCAGATCCACCTGTGCTTGTACTTTCAAATGTTAAAGAAGTGAAGTTTCCTATTGTTTTACAAGTATATTCAAGTACAGCTGAAATTAAACTGTGAGTGAAGTACAAGCAAACCAAGTAAACAGTGACATGTGCTAGTAAATTATTCCAAATTTTCTCTTAATGCCTGAGGTGTTTTCCTTAAGTACTAAATGGAAATAAGGAAAAGGGAAAACAAGAGCAAGGTCATAAATTCAAACCTCCACCAAATGTGAGCTCAGGGTCACGGGGAAATGTCAAAGTCTGTTGGAGGTTCATCTTTCCAGTGGGTAAAAAAGCTTCCTGGTTTCTGACCACATCCCAATCTGGGGGGCCACCCCTCAAACATCCTCAGAAGATTTTCCCCTGATTTTTTCTTCATGAAAGCAGTTTTTGCTTTAAAACTGTGTGAATCCTTTTCTCATCCATTACCTGAAGTCTCCTGGAGCTCCAAGGAGCAACCTTAGTGCCCTCATTAGAATAAACCCACGATATTTCAAGAGTTAACAGCAAACACTGATGCAGGAAATGTTTATGTTCTGCCATCAAACACCCCCAGGTCTGAGCCTGCACAGTGACTGCAGGAGGGTCCCACCACCGCCCTGAGCATCCCAGGGGATGGTTCCCTTTTTCCCAGGCAGGAACATGAGCTGCCTCCCCAGCTCCACTCTCCCACCTGGGCCTCACCATTCCCTCTGCAACCTGGGAGCACGAGCAAGGTACGACTGCAGGGCTCACAATAGCACCGGGAAGTGGCAGAGGCAGGACTCCAGCAGCACCAGCAAGTCCTGCTAAAATAAACATGTTACAGGCAAAGGTCATGATGCCTGTTAATATAAAGAGTGCGTCGTGTATAATGCATTCAAATGCCGGAGTGAGAGAGGGAGATAATATGATCCATTTGCCAGATTCCTCCTTTTAGTTGTAACACGAAGCCATTCCAGGCTGGAATGACCCAGAGATGATAATGAAGCGGATGATGATGCCATTGCCTGTGATAATGGTGTGACAGGGAGAATACCCTGGAAAACTGCACGAGCTGATAAGTGCAAAGGTATAAACAAACCCAAACAATATGGACTTACAGACATTAGCGCGGAACAAAAGAGAGGAGGAAAAGCAAAGCCAACTGATCAACATTAAAAAAAAAAAAAAAAAAAACACTTTCAAGGGGGGATTTTNNNNAAAAAAAAAAAAAAGACTTTGCAAGGGTGACTTTTTCAGCGATTTTTGGAATTGTAGCTCCCAAAACCAAGCCCTTCCCAGCTGGAACGACAGCCAAGTGTCTCATCCTGGGAGGGGGGGGGCACCTCTCCGTGCTTGGGAACAGTTTGTAGCAAACAGCCCGCGATATGAAAATGTATTTAATGCAATTAATAATTTAAGAAGTGAGAGCATGTGCTCTTGGAGAGTTAAATGCTTGTCAGAGTGATAGATGCACGCTTCAGCACCAATACATTTCGTACGAAGAGCAGAGGGATTTTGCAAACTTGTGTTGACCTTGGGTTGAGGTGGAGAGGAGGCAGATTGCGAAGGCAGGCCCACGTACGGCGGGACTGCGTCAGCTCGCAATTTACAGCCCTCTCCCCAATTAAAGGACTGTAAAAACATTAAAATTAATGCAGTCTTAACTCCAGAGCAGGCTCTACTTTCTTAATTAGTGCATAATTATTCAGTTTTTGATATCCTGGAAAATTATCACATGGAAATTATTTTAGGCACAGTAACAATAGCAAAAATCTCTCTGCCCCCCCAACTCGATTAACATGTGGAAGTAATTAACACTTTATTACAGTGAAAATACTATTACTGCTAATGTTTAATGACTTTTGCCATTGCATCATAAGCAGGAAATTTAGAACACTACAGAGCAACGGTCTGCTATAAATACAGTCCAAAGATTATAAACCAGAGTCAGATGATTCGCACTAACAGCGTTTAAGACAGGGATATAACATACAATACGTTTCCAAAATGTCACAGGCAGGAAATATAATTTTCTTGATAAAGTCCACTCCATACAGCCAAGCAGGCAGTGCAATAACGCTGGATGCGTTCGGTGTAGGCAGCAGTGCTCAAGCCCTTGTAAAAGCCTGTTGTTAATCAAATTGAAACATAAAACCCCAAGCATAAAGTTATTTTCTCATAACAGTTTAATAGAAATTTCCAATCAAACAAAGGCCAAAAAGTGTTATTACAACATGAAGTTCCTTGTATAAACAACTTAAAATGAAGTAGGGGAAAGTTTCATGGGATTTATGGATTTCTTTATTTTCGTTATTTCGAGTAAATGTCTACTGTAGATCTCCTATAAATGTCTCGAGAAATTATGCACCAGCTTTAGATGATTCTCACCAACAGCAATTAAGATGCTGAGTCCACGTAAGTGTCGAAGAGGCCAATGCTCAGGAAATATCATTTCAGTCCAGTCAGTGTGATGGAGCCAGAGACAAAAGGAGACCAAAAGGGATGGAGACAGCTCTGCCTGGAGCTGGGCTCCTCCACAGCTGTGACAAGGGGACAACAGATGGGCGGAACCCGGGCCATGTTCAGGAAAACGTTTCGCTGTCAAAATGTAAATAGAGAATTGTGTTTAATATTCAGCACGGCCTTATGGAAATTCCCAAACAAACAACGGCGTAAAGCAACGCAGTGCGAAGCATCTATAAAAAGAAAACCAGAACAAATATAGAAGGAAACAAACGGAGAACAAGGCTGACCCCGGCGAACCTGCATAAAGTCACTCTTTGCTTGTTTGTTACTGTTTATGCTGTTGGGCTGAGAATTAATGAAGCTGAGCGTTAATCACGATTCAACCCATGGAATTATTTTAAATTTTAATATTCTATGTGCATAGCTCATTGGGCTTTCCCCTTTTAAATATTTTCCTTGATGCTTTAAAATGCATTCATTGATCTGGGCCCATTTCACTGGCGAGCTGATACAGTTCATAAATTAAGGAACTCTTGTTTTAGAAACATCTCCTTGATCCATGGGCCACGGATATGGAGAGGAAGAATTTGGCACGAGGATGCTGAATATAAATTGCTCTTTTGGAAGGAACTCTTACCAGCCAATGTCTGGAGCCAGCAGGCAAGAAGAATTCACCTGAAGTGGACAGAGCTCTTCGCTCTGGGATTAACTTGTTGCAGTTGCAAATGAATCATGAAACCAGCTTTGGCAAAGCTGAGCCCGGACCCGAGCTGGAACCGAAATAATGTATGTGAAAAACCTGAACTGGATTACGAGGCCATCTGGAATGCATTGGCCGTCTGCATTAGGAGTAGCAGTTTCCTTGACAGAGGTTGTGAAATATTAGAATTCCTAATGGAAGAAATATGGCAGTGCAAAATGACACAAAAATCACACAACCTCATTCCCTGACACGGAACAGTGAAAATGCGAATCTTTCTCTCAAGGGTGCTCTATCAATCCTTTGCAAACAAGGCACTTCAGCAGGCAGAGGAGGGGCTGACAGGGCTTAACCCTTCCCCACCACCAGGCAGGACAAGAGCGAGCTTCCCTCTTTGGGGAGGCCAAAAACAGGGAGAACGTGTGGCAATCGTAAATCCACGTGGGAAATTCCTTCCCAAGGCGGGGTGCCTCCAGCACAGGCATCCCAGGGAGCTGGATACACCAGGGACAGACTCCTGCCACCCTCAGCCTCCTCTGGGAGATGTTCAGATGCCTCTAAGGCCACTCCCTTGGCAAACCTTATCTGTGGGTGATGCCAAAGGCAGGGAGGAGCCAACGGACCTTTGGACAGCAGCAACCAAAGCATTGGGAGATCTGTAATTAACAGCAGAATTATTGGCAATATGACCCTCAAAGTATCTTATTTTTAACATTTGTGAGGAGGCTTAGCCTACACTTTGGAAGGCCTGATCCACAATAACAATTTGTTGCACTAACATTTCTACCCCCTTGGTATTTACATTCAAATGATGAACGTTTTCCTGGTCACGATGATTTCCCAGTAAAATTCCAAGGCTGGGACCCTCCAAAATGTGTATTTGCACAGTTGGTGACATCTACCCAGAAATGGATCCATATTCTTCATGTTTTACTCCTAAAATCACACTTTGTCTCCAGGTCAGCCATCCTACACCACGGTGCTGAATGTCTCCAGGGGTTTGGAAATACCAGAAATCTTGTGGCACACCTGATGGGATTTAATATGTTATTTACTCATTGCTTAATAACAAAATTTGTTAATTTACACCGAGGAATACAAAAGGTACTGCAGGTTATCAGATTTTCTGAGTCAACTAGGAAATGAGACAACAAAACAATAAACAACAAAAACAATCACACATAATACTCTGAACAAAGTCATTTGGCCACCTGACTCAGCATCATTTACTTTAAACCAGGAGCTTATTCCAACTCCAGAGGGGGAAAATTGGATAAATCCAGAGCTGCCATTTTCATTATCCAACATCAAATGACCCTCACTACCACAGGGGAAAGGTTACAGGAGCTTGGATGTCCTGGCTGCTCTTCTGCCAGGACTTTATAGCAGGGGCCAGGCCAGCACTGCTCACCCTCCACACGGATTCACTGGAGTCATCTTGGATAAAATCCATCTTTAGAAGAACCTCCCTGATTTAAGAACCCCCAACATTTTTGGTTGCAAGTGCTTTTTGAAATCCCAGCCCTTGTCTCCTTCATTGTCATTTATAAGGCACACAAAGCTACTGTTTATTGCTACTTCCCTGCAGAAAAGGGAATAACTCCAAGATAGATTTTCTGTTTAGGAAATAGATCTGGGTTGAATTATTCAAAAAGGCTAACAACATCCAGCCCCAGAAAACTAAGGAAAGGCATTGAAGACTCCAGAGCTAAGGGGCTTTTATACAGCAGCCAATTGTTATGACTCCTTTTAATTAAATACAAATGAATTAATTGATATGAAGTACTGCTAGGCAATTATTTTGCTGACATTTTGTCTCTTTTGAGACATACTTGTTTACTGCATCCCTCATCTGCCAAATCTTACCACCATTCTGCACTATTTTAAACATGTTTAAAGAGTTAAAGCCAAGTTTGTACTGTCAGAAACTTTTACATTAATTTCATATTTGAGTTAATGGTACACACATTAGGCCTAATATTATTTACATTTTTTAATCCATCTCCCGTCCCTAGGCCATCATTGTACATGAGATACTGCATCTTAATGAATTTTTCTGGTTAAAGATTTTTTAAATAAATGAATAAATAAATAAGTAATGAAACACTGATTTTTATCTCACTGTACACAAGTTCACTGGTTGTTTCTTTTTTTTTTTTTTTTTTTTCCCCTTCTTTCTGGTTTGCAGTGAAATATTTTCATCATTTTCTAAAGATATGCATGAAAGTACAGAAGTGATGGCTGGTTTCTGAACAAACCTCCAGCAGCAGCAGCCAGCAGTATATTAGCCTTTACAAAGGAGGTAAAATTGAAGGGTTATCTGGAAAACCATAAATGGCCCAAACCATTTTACATCCTCTGATTATGTGGGGGAATTGCTGAGCTGGAGTTTCTGTCTGACACATCCCCCAGCACTCGTGTGACCCATTTTTTTTTTAAGTCACAGCTGTGGCCCCCAGTGGTACAAACGTGCAGGGTGAGATCACAAGTGACCTGAACTCTTCGGACAGAAGCAAGACGTGTTTCAGGAAAGCATCCACAGGACTTTCCCACTGCTTTTGGTGTGGGATGGGTGCCACAACACGACACAAAAGAACTTCACGGGGGCACAGCGATGAGCAAAGCAGGAAAAAGCCCCAAGTTTATTTACAAAACTCAATTTTATCCATTTCCAAAGGTGCCTGTGGGTTGGAGGATGAAATCCCACCTCCCAAACCACCCTGGTCAATCAACTTTCTCCTCCTACCTAAAAATATGTAACCAATGAAGGACAGTTGAGAAAACAAAGCTGTTGTTTATAGTAAAAAGTGTGGGAAAGTAAAAATTCTGACTCCAATATGCAAGACAAATCAGAAGGCCCAGAAAAATCCTCAAAACCAGGGTGACAGGATGGGCTCAGCTCTGTGGCCAGCAGCTCCTGGAAGCAGCAAGCCCTTGGAGAAAGCGAGTTGTGGACACACAGGACTCCAGGACACCCAGGAGCTGAGCCCCTCCCTGTCAGGTCAGCAATAATGTCAGCTGGCAGGTTGTAGATCTGCCCATCTATGTGGTGACTCTCTGTTGTGCACGTGGAAATAAATAGCAGGCTGGAGAGTAATTAATTTGCCGTTGGTGAACTGAATTAGCCCAGAGGAGCACAGGGAGCCTTCGGAGACAGGTAACCTGAACCTGCCCACACACATTTAAAGAGCAAAGTAGTCAGAAATGCCAAGGCAACGTGAGTATTGAGATATCAGTTGTCTTCAAGTCACTATGCATGTGTTGAACTCTGGGCTGAGTGCAGAGCAATTGCTTCCGTTAATGCAATTTTATTCCCAAAAATATAGTCCAGACAGCCAGATGGGGTCTTCTACCCCATCGTGGTCTCCTACCCCCAACACCACACCATTAAAATCAGCAGGATATGTTGAAGACCTCCATATATAATACAAAATTTAAGCCTTTACAGTAAAAAAAAAAACCACATATTTTACTTATTTTTTTGCTCACAGCTACTCTGGAATTCCAATCTTTCACCATTAAAGAGTCATTAAATTCCCTAAATTGTGTTATTGCAGGAGATATGAAGGTACCTGCTTTGGACTGAACAAGGTTTTTTCAGAATGAGTCTCTTTTTTCAGCCTCCTCAGCCTCCAAGTCTGGAGTTTTACTTTCTCTAAGAGGGAAGTTTTAGATTTTCATACAACTCTCAGATTTGGGGCTCTGATATCCCCTGAGTGTGCCTGGTTTCTCTTAGGCAGTGGTTTGGGCTATCAGCAGCTCCCATAACTTTTCCCCCTGATCAAAGCACGTGGATGGACAAGCACAAACAGGCTGGGGCACAAGTGCCTCTGTTTTCCCTGTTTGCCTATCGCCCGACCAGGCATTTCTGCACATTAATCACACTTAGAAGACTCAGCAAAAAGCATCAGTCACTTAACAAACTGTCCCAGATTTATCTGGGGGTAACAGATGACTGCTGACTATCTGGGCCTGCTACCCAGGGCTCCTGATGAAAGGCAGAGTGTGACCAAAGTTACACACATGGCAAGCGGGACTTGGCACTGCTTTCAGCAGCCCCCTGAAACAAGGATGTAGGAAGAGATGGGGAAATGGAAACTGCACAGATATTCCCCCTCCTCTGCATCCCCCCAGGGAGTTCTAACAATGATCAGCCCTTTGGAAACTTCAGGCACTGCTGATTCCTGCCACTGCCTGGAATGAGTTGCTGGAGTGTGTCCAGGGAAGGGAAAGGAGCTGGGGAAGGGGCTGGAGCCCCAGGAGGGGCTGAGGGAGCTGGAAAGGGGCTGAGCCTGGAGAAAAGGAGGCTCAGGGGGACCTTGTGGTTCTGCACAACTCCCTGACAGGAGGGGACAACCGGGGGGGTCAGGGAACAGGGACAGGAACAGAGGAAACGTCCTCAGTTGCACGAGGGGATGTTTAAGTTGAAGATTAGAAAAAATTCTTCCTGGAAAGTGTTGTCCAGCCCTGGCACAGGCTGCCCACAGCAGTGACAGAGTCACCATTCCTGCAGGGAATTAAAGTATATGTAGTTATGGCACTTGGGCACATGGTTTACTGGTGGAGTTGTCAGTATTAGGTGAATTGTTGGACTCAAGACCTTAGAGGTATTTTCCAACCCAAATGATCCCGTGATTCTGTGGATAAAGGGAAGAGCAGGCTATGTGGATAATGCAGAAAACAAGGGCAACTGCCCAGAGCTCCACCTCAGTGCTTCAGAAATGGTACCACAACATCTCTTGGGGTGCAAAGCACGGCCCCACGCCCTGCTTTGAAATCAAAAACCTTTCATGTGGTTGCCTTCTCCTGACCTGACTGTATCCAACACCAAGCCTGGCTGGATTACTTCCACTGGCTAAGCCAGCAGAGCAATTTCTTTGGCTCAGCAGGAAAA
>VYXD01004243.1:54080-65531 GCA_013397195.1 Hylia prasina | reverse complement strand
AAAAAAAAAAAAAAGCTGGTGTTCCTGAAGCTGAAATTTCATCGTGAGTCTCCTGAGATCCCACGCATGAATAATGAAATAATTGTGTGTCCTCACTCGTTGCTCCGGCACGTTCCCGTCTCTGCCGGCGCCGCGGCTGTTCCCGCGTTCACCGCGGCAGAACCCGCGGAGCCGGCACTGCCAGATGGATCCTGGCCCAGCCCAGTCCTGGCAAGGGAAGCCCTGCAATCAGAGCTGACAAGGGGGATGAAGTTTATCTCCCAGAGAGACATCAGGAAGGCATTTCAGCCATTTCCTTTTTTTTTTCTTTTTAATTTAGCTCACCCTGTCCCACTTATGTTTCATAAACCTTCTTGGCAAGAACACGAGAAGCCCCATTTAACCCAGGAATCACAAATTTCACTGCATGGATTCACAAATTAACTCCACGGGTTCACAAAATTCTCCAGGACAGTGGGTCAGCCCTGGAATTTTCTTCCCAGGCACCCCAGTTCACACTGTTGTCACACCCAAGAGTGAGACTCTCCCGTTAATCAGTTGTACTGCAGCTTTATGTGTGTGTTTCAGGCCTTTACAATACAATAAAATTTACAGCTCGTATAATTAAGAATATGCCAGATTAAACAAATTAAAGCTCAGCCTTAAAAGAGAAAGCTCTATCAGATCAAGACATTAATGCAGGAAAGAAATTTCAAATTCAAATCAACAACGTCTGAAGGCTCAGCACACAAAAGCTGTATAGGAGTGGCTGAGAACTACTCCAAGACCTATTTCATAACCTCAAGGTGCAATTCATGGCATGGGGCACCAGCAGGTCACAAAGAATAATTGAGTGCAAGGGTTACTTGGAGATTTGTGGGGAAGCCAAGCTGTTCCAGCAATTTTTTATTTTTTATTCCATGAAAGTAAAAAATAATCATCTGTCCTGAAATTTGCATTCATGAAAGGCTCTTTGTCTCTCTGGTGTATTCCTGGGCATGAGAGCATGGAGCAGAGGAGAAGGGAAGCCCAATCACCCAGAGGTAGCCCATGGAAGGAGCCCTCAGGAGGGATTTGGAGAGTCTCCCCACCCAGGATTCTATCTCTGCTTGGCTCTGTCTGATATTTGACTCCAGGAGCACTTGCACAACTTGATTTAAGCATTTTCCAGTAGATGCATTTTGGGATGAGGGANAGCCACCCTTGTTTGTGCTGCTGGGCTGAAAGTTGTCCTTGGTGTGCAGCAGGAGCAGGATTTGTTTTGTGTCCCTGCTCTGTGCAGAGCTGAGTGACCCTGACTGTGAGCTCAGAGCTGCACCCTGGGCAGCACAGAGCCTGAAAATATGAAAGATAAAGCTTGAGGCATCACAGCCTGTCCAGGTCCCTCTGGATGCCCCATCCCTTCCCTCCACACAGCTCAGTGTCATTGGCAAAGTGCTTGAAGGTGCCCCAGTCCCATGCCCATGCCACCACCAGAGGTGTCACACAGCACTGGTCCCAGTCCTGACCCCCGGGGTCACCACCTGGTTTCCACTTGGACATTGGCACCACAGCCCTTTGAGTGTGACCCCTCAGCCAACTCCATATTCACCAAGTGGCCCATCTGTCAAATCCATGAAGATAAAATTTCTCAAGGTTCACATCCCCATTTTTCCTTTACAGCATTTTGCCATTTTTCAGGTAATATTTTTTTATTTTCACTCAGTTTCTCTTATCCCATGTCAGAAATGGACCTTTTTAAATTGTAAAATATTGAGTTTTCAGGCATTTCCTCCCCTGAAAGATTCTTTACAAGTTTAGAACCTGGATGACAAACAATACAAACACCAAGTCTTGGAACCCAACGCTGAATATTATATTGTGTATCCCATCATATCAGACAGTAAGAAAAAGAGTCTTGCTTCATAAAACAGGACAACAATGACAAAAATAAAGGGCTGGAACCAGCACAACCCTGGACCTGTGCAGGAGATGTTCCCCCTTCCACCATCATTGTTTGCACACAAAGTTCAATAAACAAAAAGTTTTGCACTGATGCAAAAATGACTCTACTATAGATTTTTACAATCATCTGAGAAACTTATTTTAGAAAAGCTTGAAGGTCAGCAGCAATCTCCATTTTCCCATTTGTTCTCCAAAATCTGTGCATGATATTGGCAATAGATATATATATTACTGAGTTTCTATAAATATAAAAATATTTGGTTCTGTTTTGAAGTCATGTTTCATATGCAGTTTGTGCTCGAATTCAATAAGCACCTAATTAAGATAGATTTTTTTTCCTCCAGTGCTCTTGCAAATTCTATTTATTTAGCTGCTTCACATACTGCAGGCTATCAAAACTGCAAGTTCAGCAGAAAGAAATTTTCAGGCAAAAAGGGTGAAAGGGGAACCAACATAAATGATAAATCTGGGTTCAAATAAAGCAAGAATTCTGATGGTATTTAATGATTGCATCTTTAGGTGCAGGTTTTTGGAACATGGTGATGCTCACTGAAGGTTGGGCTTGATGATCTCGGAGGTCTTTCCCAACCATAATGATTTTTTTTGTGATTCTGTGATCACATTCCCACCTTTCAATTGTCATTCCATCAGCCTGGCATTAAATTGTTTCTGGATATCCCACCAAAGGGTTTCAAAACAAAACCACTCCTTATTTCTATCCTCATTCACTCATTTAGACCCTCAATGGACTTTTCCCCTCGCTCCCCACTGGAAGGTGTGGGGGAGAAACAGCAAAACAATAATGTGGACAACAGGATTTGCAAGTCCTTAATAGGTTTGGCTAAAAAAAACCCCAAGACCTGAATCTTGGATTTATGATGTTCTGGAATTGGCTTTTTTATTTTAGTTTGGGAATAGAGTTTGGGAGACTTGGTGCTTGAACCACTGAATATTTGCATATGGCAAGTGTGAGTCAGAAAAAGAAAATATTTGTTACTGATATCCATCACATTGCTGTCTTTGTGCACAAAAGTAGAAATTCCACTCAGTGTAGTTAAAATTTTCAGAACTTCCAAACCCTCTGAACTAATAGTATTTTTTTTCTGTTTTATAACACCCGGTCTATTTTTCCCATCATTTAAACATAGAAAGAAAATGTCTTACTTCCTTATTTAGCAGACTTGGAAAACCATTATCAATCATCAAAAATATGTATTAGACACATTTATTCCCCTGACAAATTTATGCCAGAAAACTGATAGACTTATTATAGAACCTCTTCCCACAACAACAACAAAAAAATAATCCATAGTTTCATGTGATTCACTCTCAGTCTTACAATTTGGGAAACAAAACCTTTATCCAACAGCACAGCCCTTGGAGCCAATATCTGAGAAAAAACAATCTTTTCTCTGTAAAGTTCCCATACTGAAAATATCATAAAGGTATTATCATCCACTATGGCTATCTGAAAGTCTAAAAAGGTAACTGTATTAAATGGATTTTTTTAATCCCCGTATGTTCCAGTAATCAGTAAAGCAGATTTAAATCTGCTTTTTTCTATCACTATTAGGAGAGAAGAAGAGCCATAAAGCCCATATTTTAAGGATGTAATTTAGTACAAAAGTTTCACTGCTGTTTTGTTTTTGGTTTTTTCATTTTTTTCCCCCATCTCTGCTGATCAGGATTTGTAATAATACACTTATTGTAGCTGATGTTGGGAATCCATCCTTTGTAATACTTCTTGACATAATTGCAGCTTTTGACACACTCAATCGTGGGATCCTCCTAAACCATCTTGAAAAATATGTTGGTCTTTCAGGTTCGGTTATTCAGCGGCTCAAATCTTATTATAACCATCGACTACAGTTTGTTAATATAATTTCTCCCCATTCCTCCTCTTACATTGTCATCTGGAGTCATCTGTTACAATGTCATCTGCAGTCCCACAGGGAGCTGCTCCTGGTTCCGTGTGTTCCTTTATCTACCTGCTGCCTTTAGGAGCTACAAACTCCAGCTACAGAGACCTGGGCTCTCTTATCACGCTCCTGCTGACACCCAGCACTTGAATTTTCCATTCCTTCTGCCCATTTATTTGATCGATATTCTAATGCTTGTCCCTCCTGCTCAGCTACTTAGGTGAGCCCCAGTTAAATAAAAAAATAAAAATTAAAAAAGGATGTTTTTTAAACATTTTAAAATTATACCCCAGACACAGAGAGGCAAAACAAGTTTTTGATTACATGCCTTTTCCACAGCCAGGTGATTCATATTATTGTGCTATTTCAAATCCGTAGTTGTTTTATTTATTTATAAATTTCCACATGTTTGAGCATGTGAAAATGCCCAACAACACCATAAAACCTCAACTAGAAGCTATAACAAAGGCATGAAGGAGAGAAAAGGAGCAAAGCCAAGCAAAAGGAAAATTCAGTTTGGAGCTGCATCTAAATTCCAGCAGCCAGATTTGTATTTATGACAGCACCTTTGTACGGTGGCACCAGAACCAACTTTAATGGATGATATTACCTCACAATCCCCATAAAACCCAACCAGGAGCTGCTTTTCCAGAAACACTGGGGACCTGCAGCTCCCACAGAGTTTGGTGGGCTGCACCAAACACCTGGAGCTTCAAAAACCCAACCTAACTCTCGTTAACACGGATATTTCTCCTTCCTTCTGCTTGGCAGTAAAAGATTAGCTGGAAAAAGAAATATCCTAGGGAGTAAGAAAGAGAAGTAGCTGTCTCTTTTCCACCTGCAGATGGGCAATTTCTGATTTTCAGGGAGGGATATTGTTGGAGTGTTGTACAGAGCCCTTTTTCTGTTCTTCCAGATTTATCTGGTGTTCTCAAATTGCCCTGGTTAAGTGAATCTCCCAGGCTGGAGAAAACAGCTGGCTGGGAATGTCAACATCAGATGCCCTCTTCTTAAATAAATCTTTTTCTACTTCCAAACCTCTGGAAAATAGTAGCAAAATGTAACAAAACAAACCCAAACAAAGCAAAGCAAAGCAAACCAAAACAAAGCGAAACAAAGCAAAACAAAACAAAGCGAAACAAAGCAAACCAAAACAATGTGAAATATACCAAACCAAAGCAAAACAAACCAGAACAAAGTGAAACAAACCAAACCAAAGAGAAACAAACCAAACCAAACCAAAGGAAGGATTTTTAGCCATTTCTTTAGGCAACTGCTGTCCATTTCTTCTCTTTTCCACCGTCTTTTTGAGAAACATTTGACCACATGTGTCCTTTTAACCCCCTCAAAATCATAACCCGAGTTACTTATTTCGTGCCCTCCCCTGTTTGCCCAGAGCAGCTGTGGCTGCCCCTGGATCCCTGGCAGTGCCCAAGGCCAGGCTAGACACAGCCAGGGACAGTGGGAGGTGTCACCATGGCACGGGTGGCACTGGGATGGTCCTTAAGGTCCCTTCCCACCCAAACCATTCCATGATCCACCCTCACTCCATGGAACAGCTGCTTCTGAACCCCAACAAATTCTTAAAACCTCTTTTGCTGAAATTAGTCTTCTGCCAGCTTTGTTTTGTTGTTACAAATAATTCCATTTTTCACAGCTTAATGATTCCATTTCGTTCCTGCTCTCCTCTGCTGTGAACAAATTCAGTGGCACTCCTGGGAAGAAAGGAATAAAGAGAAAAACTTCTGGATTTGTTTTTTTTTTCATACATGTGTTTATAAATCAAGCAGTTTAAAAGTAATATCTAAACAAAAAAGAGATCATTGACTCAGGGAATGGTTTGTGTCCAGTGCCACCCCCTGCCATGGGCAGGGACACATTCCATTATCCCAGGTTGCTCCAAGCCCTGTCCAACCTGACCTTTAAAATAAACATTGGGGCAGGAGAGAAGGGAAAGGAAGAGAAAAGCTGTAATATTTTAAAGTGATTTCATTTTGTAGCACCAAATATCAAGTATCACTCTTGATTTCAAGCTTCCCAGTTATCCCCAGGTTTTGAAAGTTTCTTGACAGAGCAAGACCTTTAATAATATGCAAGATTTCTGCATTCCATGTGGATAAAATACTGATCTACGCAATTATTTTGTTTGACCATATCACAGTAAGGAAGGTTAAAAAATCAACTTAGCCACATAAAACCTTCTCCACACTGCATTTTATTTTTTTTTTCCTGTTGATAGTGGTGGTTCTGTCACAAGTCAACCCTAAAGCAAATTAAAAAATTAATGGATCAGGCATGAGAATAATTATTGTGGAAAAGGCCTGAACTGTGCCTTTTCCAAACAGACCAAAAAAGATTGATGCAGAAATGACCCAAGTGGGCCCTACGAGCTTATTCAATAAGGGTCCACTCAAATTCCATCTGTGAACATTTGGTCGGCCCTTTTATGGCGATGAGGCCATTCCTCCAAGTCCATATTAATTTTTGTGCACATCTGTACACCCACCTAATCCCTACCCACAGGCCACTCCAATTGCAATTAAAAGAGCAAGTTTAAAACTGGGCAAATTTTAATCACGATGAGTTCTGTCGGGTTATTTTAAAAAATAAAACCTATGGAAGTTGTTAATTTTATTTATTTTTTTTTTTCATTTCCACTTCATTTCAAGAAGGAACTGGTCAGGCTGGTGAACCTCCAGTGCTGTTCCCATGGTTCTGATTGTTACTTGGATGCAGAACAATAGGAAGAAGCATCACTGGGCTTCTGGAACTGGCTGAATTCAACATTCCGGTGCTGAAAGTATTGCATTGCACAAATCTGGAGTTTACCCTGAGATCAACAAGTAAATTACAGTTTTCAGGCTCTCATTCTGATCCCTGAATGCATACAATCAGCATCATTATTTTAAGCAAACAATTGCAAGGGCTTTAAATAAAAAATGCCTTGTGCACAGCATTTACATTTTAAGCACAGCATATTAATAGGAAGGGAGAAGAGAAAGATGACAACGAGAAATGTCAGCTGGTTTAATCATACTTAATATGAAAAGACTGCTATAACTTTAAGAATGCAGCTTAGCTGACTTTGGAGCTTAGGTTTTTATTTTTCTGCTTTATAGCATGCTTCAAAACTACTTGGACAAATACAAAACAAGAATTACAGTGCACCATAAGTTATTTTAATATCCTGTAGTGGTGTATACTTCCAATGAAATCCCAAGACTATTATTAAGGTTCTGTGTTTGTGTGAAAATGTCAAGTTGTTTCGAGTGACTACATACTCTAAATTATATATAACTGTTACTTTATAGCTAATAGGCACTAAAATTACTTTAAAACAGAAATGTAAAGTTATATTTTCATCCTTTTTGACAGATAATAAAGCTTATTTATGAGATACATTTTCTCAAGTATTAAAATATATAATGTTTACAAAAACATTAAAAACACCAATACTTGATATTTAAGCAAGAAACAGAGCCATCACGAAGATATTTTCCTGGATGTATCCAGCGTGAAGCCAAAGAGGTGATAATGCAATCATTTCACTCGTGAAAAGCCATTTGTTAAACCGGTAAGAAATAAAAAAAAAGGCAGTGCCTCAAAATGAGATTTAGATGCTTTTCCCCTCCCTGCCCGTCATTAAACCGCAGGTATGAAATCCTTGTGTGCATCCCCGATGCCACACGGCACCTCCCACCCTTTATTTCAAGCCCCAGCCACCGAGCCACCTTGTTTAATCGCTTTGTTGTTGTCATGGCCCTGCCCGAGGAGGCCGAGGGGTGGGAAAAAAAAAAGAAAGTTTCTCCTTTTTACAAGCGCCATGGAAAGGGACCCGAGCACCAGGAGTGATTTCTCCCCTTGTAAACTCCAGTTAGGAAGGAGAATTTATGGAAGGGAAGATTGCTGCCGGCGTGCCGTACACTTAAGTGCACACACCACTGCTAACCCTCCAATTACTCAAGGGCTCAAATAAAAAGGCTTCATATGCAAATTGCGCTTGTTTATTCCTCCGGAGCACTTAGTAAATAAAAACACATAAACGTCGGGATCTGTCTCGTCACGTGAGAGGTGTGAGGGATGTCGGGCCCCGCGCATCCCGGGATGAAGGCAAGGCTCCCAGAAGGTTGGGAGCTAATTGCCAGCCCTCTGCTGTGATTAGGATTGCCTCTTCTGCTGAGGGGCTGCGCCGAAATTTATGCTCCGCAGTTCTGCTGCTCTGCTCTACGATATTATGCCAAAGCATGAACAAAAGAAAATTACCCTGAAGCAATGGAGTGCCACAACGCATTGTCGCTATTAATCTTTTAGTAATGGCAATGCTAATTTGACATGATGCATAGTAATTTATTAATACAAGTATTTGAAGTCCTAAACTTGAAATATTCTGCGCGGGGAAGGAGGGCTCTGCAAGAGGGTCGGGAGATGTGAAGAATTTCACCTCCAAAGCGTTTGCCTCAGCTTTGAGCCCCATCAGCACCAGAGGAAGAGATGCCCTCATGATGTCTGAGTGCTGGGACTCCAGCAGCCCATGGCCGTGTCACCCAGGTGGGGCCTGGTGTCACCCAAATGGGGCCTGGTGCTGGGCACCAACCTTGGCCAAGCTCAGGGCCCCAGAGCCAGGAGAGGATCGCGCCTTGGCAGAGGCGCTGGTTGCCAGGCGCTGGTCGGCAGGGGATGCTCCTGCATCAACCAGCCCGTGGTTTTCTGGGAGAGGGGGGCAGCTGGGGGGCAGACCCCCTTGGTCTCGGCAGGAGGGCACAGCGGGCTGCTCCCGGGCATCGGCGCTCCTACAAACTGCTTGGCCGCGCTTATAAAAGGGCTAATCCGTGTTCACATCGCACGGGCTTTGTTCCTTCTCCCGAGCCATCATTAACTATTAATCGAGGGTGGGTTTTTTTTTCTTCAAAAGGTCTGCTCCATTTGTTGTTTGCTCTCGGAAAACAGGAGCCCGTTTAGGATGCGGGAGAGCGCGGGGGGAAGGCAGAGATGTTTGTAAACGTTGTAATGATCATGTTAAAAAGTAAATGTGATTTAAGAAAAAAAAAAAAGAAAAACATGCAATAAGGGGAAAAGGAAGGTGTGGGGTTTTGTTTGGTTCGGGTTTTTTTTTACATTAGCTGGCCAGAAAACTGCAGAAGAACTCCATGATTTGTTAGGAGAGCGGCACTGGAAAAACTGGGGAAGCCTTAAATTCCACCTGTCTGATTAATGTCAAGGTTACATTCGATCTACATTGGTAGCACACATGAATTTCGTGTCCCCAGACCTTCACAGGAGTCGATGGAACGAGAACCATTATTTATTGGCAGTAATGGCCACCAGCCAGGCCAGAACCTGGGACAATACATTAACAGCAGCGTGATGCCTTGGGAAAAGGAGGCCATTAATGCAGGTCACCTGCACTGCAGAGTGGAGACTGCATCAGGTGGAAGCCATCAAAAACTTCTCAAACTGGAAACAGGCAGAATCCAAATCTTGCTGCATCAATTAAGAGAAAATTCTTGCTGGTCTTCTATGGCCTGCCACTCCCAGCATCCTCCCAGGGTCATTTCACCTTGACCACGCTCACATTTCTTGTTTTCAAGTTTCTTTTCAGATCTTATACAAAATGGTAATCCTTGGCTTAGCTGGTTTGGGAATGGGAGATACTTTAGCACATTTTAAAGTAAGATCTTCTGGCAATGTATTGCTTCTTTCTCGTGCTCACAATTCTCTTTCACTGTAAATAACATTATCAAAGTGCTTTACTTCAGAATATTAATTTATTAATGGTACAACTCCAAAACCAAGGCCAGGATCTCACCCAGCAGACCCAAAGGAACTGCTGGAAACTCATTTCCCTGTAGAAACCAAGACTCCTGACACCATCAGGGATGGAGCATCACCCACACCCCAAGCGGGGTTGCTCTGTGCATTAGCATCACACGTGGCACTGCATATTCCCAGAGCTAAGGCCAGTGAAAAATTCCCATTTATGTTCCATCAGATTCTCCACACCCAAGGGGTGGGAGAGGCCTCTGTACTTTAAGCAGGACCACGTTAGCACCACCCTGTTGGGCGATTTACTTGTTTTTTTAGAAGTGTGAGAGGCTGTGGATACTTTTTAACTTCAGGCACTGGAAGACTTCATTTATAACCCAATACCTTATTACCTGACTTTCCTAAACTCTCTTTTCCTTCTGTTGTTTCAATTTATCTTATATCACCACTCAAGCTCAACAATGATAAAAAATAAAGGTGTTTTCTTTTGTCATGTGGAAAATGTGATTCATGCGTTGTCTTTAACAGGCCTTCAGACCACCAGACATACGTTCGATGCTTGGCAGCAATAAAAAAACCCCAACAACAGCAGCTAAACAAATATATATATTTGTAAGGATTATAAATCAGCACAAGTTATTCTGGCACTACTTTATATAAGACATTAGTGGGAGTATATTTGAAATATCGTGTGCAGTTCTGGTCACTATATTACAGGCAGGACATTGCGGAGATTGAAAAGGTGCGGTGGAGGGCAACCAAAATGATTCAGGATTTGGGAGATATGAATGATGAAGACAAATTAGCTGGATCCAGGCTGTGTTGCTTAAGGACGGGGTCCTGGGGGATGCTGGGGAGGGGTCCTGCCTGGGCAGCCCTCTGAGGATGCTCCCCCAGCCCTGGGAGCCCCCCAAGGACAGCGGGAGAACGGGAGCTCCTGGCACGGCCGCGGCTCAACCAGGGATAAGTGGAGTCGCAGCTACAAGTTGAGGGGGGTGGTAAATAATTCAGAGGCATGAAAAAAACTGACAGGGAGGAAATTATCCATCCATTCATGTACTGAATTTAAGATTAGAGGAGCTAAAAAACGTGGTGCATAAAGTAGTGCTAAAAGCAAAATATTGCCTTTCAGTAAGGAAAGTGTATTTGTTCTAACTTTTTTTCCCTAAGATGGGGGAAATGAAAGGCTCCTTTTTGCACCTAAAACAAAACAAAACAAAATAACAAAACAAAACAAAACAAAACAAAACAAAAAACACAAAAAAACAAAACAAAACAAAAAAAATCTGCTGTGGGGAAAAAAAATAAAATAAGTTGTGTACAAGAGTGGAGGGGGATGTGAAGGTGAAAGGGTAAATTCTGTTCATTGCAAGACATGCTGCTGACCTGGAGGTTGTTGGTACAACCACACCACAGGGACCCCGTGCCAGGCCTGCACGGATGACCCAGCAAGGAAAACTCCTGGAGAGAAAAGCAGTCAGAAGCAATCCCTCGCTCTCAACTAACTGAAGGGAAGGCAGTAAATCCCAGAATTAGATGCACTCCGTGTGTCTTTTCCCTTCCTTTTGTTTTGGAGCTTGGATACATGTCCAAGCTGCAAGGAGAGCTCAGTCCAAATCAAAGAGAGAAAGAAGGGAAATGCTAACACAACAATATCTGTGGCTCTTGTTATTTACAGGAGAAAAACATCCCTCACTTCATCCTAAGTACAGTTTATTCACACCACCTGCTCAGGCATAAGGGCCTGAGGAAGTAACAGTTTAATGGAACATGACAGGTGGTTGGAATTCTTCTAAAATATCTTTATTCTGTTTTTATTTAAAGAAAAAAAAAAAAAAGGCAGGGA
>VYXD01004243.1:42799-54050 GCA_013397195.1 Hylia prasina | reverse complement strand
CAGCCCTGGAGCAGCTCCGTGGCTCCTCTGGACTCTCTGCAGCAGCTCCAGGTCCCTCCTGTGCTGGTTATCCCAGAGCTGCCTGCAGGGCTCCAGGCTCCAGGGGAACAGAAGGGGAGAATTCCCTCCCCTGACGTGCTCTGCTGCCCCTCCAGCAGGAAGAGGGGTGGGGGAATTCCCTCCTGAGGACCAGGACCTGTGCCTGTGGAGCTGCTCCTGCCTGTGGAGGGTCTCATCCCATCCCCCTGGCTGGGCAGCCTGCAGCAGACCCCCTCTGTAATGTCACCTGTCCCTTTTGCTCTGCCACCAGCCCTCAGCCTGAAAAGCACTCAAGGCCCTCGTTAATTAAGCACATTTCTATGCAGTTTCTGACACCTGACAGAGTACAAAGTGTTCCCATCCACCCTACACGGGGCAATCTCAGCTTCCTACTCGTGGAGTCAGATATCACTGAGGCTAACTAAATCAATCCTGTGACTGATGTGAGGCAGAGACTTAAGACATTTAAGTATAATATCTGACTTGTGAGGGGATAAATATTCCACGTCTCGCTCCTGTGCACTACTCAAAATGCAGAAAAGAGCTCTGTGTGCTGGGAAATGGGAGGCAGGAGCCTGAGAAAAGAAAATGACTTTAAGGAGACGAGAGTGTGACCTCGGTGTTGGCCAGTTCAGGTAATTTTCACCCTCCAGCAGGACTGTGCCATGTCAGAGGCCAAATTACAACCCATCTGGTCAGTGAGACTTGAAGCTCAGGAGATTTTGTGAAGAACAGAAAGCTCCAAGAGCTCTATATATCTGTCAAGGGCTAAATTACGTTATGGATGAGAATGGACTTCAGTTTGGGACAGTTCAGAGATCTTTAAGTGAAATTTTCCTACCCAGGCAACACCTGCTCAGCTCCAATCCTTTGGAGAAAACTACAGCTACAGTTTTGAAGGCAAACAAATCCCGTTTTTAAATACCACTTTGTTTCCCACCTTTTTTTTTTGTTTTTCATGTAAGCCAAGCTAAATCCATCACCTCAGCCACAGTCACTTTAAAACTTTGCATGTAAGACATCATTTATTTTCTTTATGGGGAATTTTTCAGGAAGATGGATAAGGAATATTCATACCAATATTAACAGGAGCCAATACCTTAAAACATAGCCAGAAAATTGCATGGCTGGGCCCAGAAACTCCTGAAGTCTTTAACAGACTCCAGGGATGGATGATCCTACTAGGATAAAAGCGTTTCCTTCTCCAAACCTGAACCATTCCCAGCAAGAAGCTGCATGGGATTTCTTTTCCTCCAGGATCTTTCATCCAATGGCTCACATGCCTCTAATACCTGTAAGAAACACAAGGAAAGATCCATGATACAGTAAATGACCACTCGAGGGACTTGCCAGCCTAACTGGAAGCCCATTTAGGAGGAACAAAATGTTCCTACACCAGCTGTCCCAGGCTTTGCCAGTTGTACAACTTCCCAGCTTCCACCAGGAAGCTCCTTTGACTTTGATTTCCCTCTTCCAGACTAGAATTCCATGGGCAGAATTACTGCGTGTGCCGTGGGTGAGACCCTGGAATAGCTTAAACAAACCCAGCACAACGTAAAAGCAAATCAGTAATCTCATGTGATATTTAAAAGCTAAACTATATTTAGGTAATGCTGTTTAACTCATGTAATATGACAAATATATTTGAAGAGTATATTTATACTGTAATCCATTGATTTCCACAACAGGGATGAATTAGCCTTGCCTCTCTTAAGCAAATAAAATAAACATTGTACTCAATCTTTAACTTTCAAGCTAAGCATGTTCCAGCTCCAACATTCCTGTTGCCTGCGCAGCCAAATAGATTTATTCTCTGATGTCATTTTTCTCGTGTCATTTTGGAATTTGATTGCAGCATATTTAAAATGTTGGTTGCAATCATAACAAAGTGCAGCATTTAAAATGCATTCAACACACACATTGTCCTTGCGGGGAACGGTTATTTGTCTCTGTCCTCTGAGGAGGAACATGGTATGATGAGCAAAACCTGGTGTAATAAAGAAGAATGATGTGGAAAACCCCACAGAAAGAATGGCTCTTTATTTCTTAAATTAAATATGTTTGGGGGTGTTAAATATCTTTTCGGATACAGTTGGAACAAAACTGTTAGACAAATAAAGTCGTGCTTGCTATTCCATCCAACATACTGAACAAATACAGGAAAACCTTCCCATATGAATAATTGATAAAGGATTAAAACTGTTAAAAGCATATATTTTCCATGCACCAAGGGTATTTGTCTAATAGGTTTCCACTGTGATAAGCAAAGTACATCTCCTGCTTCATAATTTCGAGATAGTTTTCGATATTAAGTGAAGATTTTTTTGATTTTTTTTTTCCTGTTCTTTGCAACATGAGTCATCCAGGTTCACTCTGCTCGGAGTAAAAGCAGAGGGAGAAATCAGCCATGGCTTTGGGAAGGGTGGCAAAGACAGAGAGGGAAAACACCTGCTGGGGAACAGGCACGGAGGGAGCACTGGGACACTGCAAATTACCCAGACCAGCTCTCAGTCCTGGCTACTTGAATACTGTTCTTTGATAAAGTCAAAAAGTTGTACATTTTGGCCTGAAGCAGTCATACATTAAATCCAATTTGATGCAAAGAAAATAAGCTTGTGAAGAAAACACAGAGAATCACAGAACAGTTGAGGCTGGAAAAGCCCCTCTAACACCATCATGTCCAAACATTCCCCAGCATTCCCAAGGCTCACTCATATCCCAAAGTTCCACATCTGCAAGGCTTTTAAACCCCTCCAGGGATGGTGACTCCACTATTCCCCTGGGCAACCTGTGCCAGGGCTGGACAACTCTTTCCATGAAGAAATTTTCCAAATATCCAACTTAAACCTTCTGTGGTGCTGAAGTCAGGAGACAGCTGGCTGCTCTTCCACAGCAGAACATGCCTCACTGCAGCTCCCCTTCCTTACTGAAATCATACATGGGAAATGCTCCCCTGGCCCCACACTCCACTGGATTTTATTCCGCTATATCCAAAATTACTATCTTCGTAGTAAAGCTTGGTTTTATTCTTTTGATACCAAAACAGAAGTGGTTGTGCTGGTCTCATAAGGCAAAAATAGATATTTTCCCATAACCAGGCTTGGATCCTGCTTTAAAATAGAAAAGCAGAAAATCCTGGAGTGCCTGCTATGATCAGCAAGATACTGCTCTGAATTTTGGGTTCACAGCTAACAGTAAAGGGGGGGTCACAATGATGCTGTTGTCTTATTTAGTGGGTCCCACCAGTGTGTGTTGAGTTTGGGTTATTTGACAGAGAGAGGAGAACCAAAGGTCACAACTGGATTTCACTGGGCAGCCCTTCAGCTGTCCCAGTGCTTAAACAAATCCTGGGGTCACCATTCCTGTGGCTTTGTCTACAAGCACTTTAATATTCCAGCAAGCCTGGATGGAGCACCCAGGCAAAGCCAGCACAGATGATAACAGCAGATTTGTCTCAAGAGCCCACAGAAGCCAATTCTTTTTTTTTTTTTTGACTGCCATCAATTCCATAAAAGAAAAATTCAGATGAACTGGAAATGTGCAGGGCGTTTTGAAAAGCAAATGAACAAAAATGTTTGGTGATCATTCAAAATCGCTTGTGAGTCAACGTTTTAATTGCTCCTCCCTATAAAAAGGGGTTAGTGAAAAAATTTTGTGGACTTTTGGACTAGAGAAAGGTTGAAGTGAGGTGTAGGCTGGAGCTGGAAGGAGCTCTGAGGGCACTGGCCTCCCACATTCCAGGCTGGGGAGCAGCAGCAAGTGCACCCCATCTGATTTTAACTGCACTATCAGTCTTCACGTGGGAAAGCCTGTGGAAAGCCCAGCCTAAAGGGCAGAGCTGGCTCAGGAAACTGAGGTTGGACTTGATGTCCTTGAAGATCTTTTCCAACCTTAATAATTCTCTAAGGATTCTAATTCTGCAAAGCATTTGGGGTCAGCTTTGCTGATTTCCCCCAAGTCCCTTCTCACCCCCAGCAAGGGAAGTTCCACAGCCTCAACCTGGAGCTCCAACATCCCACATCTGCTGGAAGCACCTCAAGACTTGGGGAACAAATAAAATGTGCAGTGCCCCTTTAAAAATCCTACCTTGACTTCCAACACACAGACAACAAAAAAAAAAAAAGAAAAAGAAAAGTAACACAGGAGCCTTCAACTCTGAGTCTGTTTGTTGTGCACGAGTCATCCCACACTCCGAAAAGAGCTAATTTTTTTGGCATCCTTTGCTTTCAAAGCAAGCAACTAAATGCAGAAAAGTGGGGCCTCCCCAAGGGACTGCCTCCTCCCTGTGATGCACATCGCCTGCAGCTAACATGCAAGTAGGACAGACACAGAACTCGAAAATCCTCCACCCCACAGACGACTCCATGAAAGACAAAGAGAAGCGGTTGTTTGGCATGCAAAATCCGGCTCCTCGTCCCCCGCATCTCTTCCTCAGCAGAACAGCAAATAATTTGTAAATAGGGCTCGGGAGAGAGCTGCCAGGGCGCCAGTATGGATGGGTCAGAAACTGGATGAGTTTAAGCACTGGATAGTTCCAGTGTCAAGGAAAAGTGACTCAGCGTGGGGGGTTCTGTTGGGCTTTCTGTTGGCCACTCACCCGAATTTATCAAATTTACTGGGGCAGAGTCTCTCTGTCCACAGCACCAATTTCCTCCCCAGCCTTTCATTACATAACCACGGGCTAAGGGGAACGCTTTTAAAAAGGCAAAGGGAAAGAGGGAAAGGGAGGAAAAGAAAGAAAATAAAAAGCCCTGGTACAAAATATATGCAGAATTTGTTTTCCAATGAAGGTCTAATAGGGCTACCTCTTAAGTCTGGATATGTAAAAAATTGCCCTTTTCACAGCTGATAAAATACAAATTAATCCTTAGAGGATTTAATATGTGCCTATTTATTACTTTCAAGTATGAAAGTACTGCTGCAATTAATATAGCCAGCACTCCTGTATGCGCTGCTCCGTGGCATTGTCTTTGAAACAAGAAATATATGCAAAGCTTTTATACACAGATATGTACAGAAACACACACTCACAAAATGAATATATTTCCCCTTAAAATCTGCAAAAGCAAGTGTTGATGCTGTGCTTTTTCAAAGGCTTAAACATCCAGCGTGCCTCTGTTGTTCCATGTGAACTCCAAAGCTTTAAATTAAGGTGTCTTATGGGTTTATTCTGAGAAGTGTAAACATTTTAAAAATAAAGAAACATTTTTCTCTGTCTTCACAAGTTAATGTTTGTTTAACCTCCAATCTTTTATTTTTTATTATTTTTATTTTTATTTTTTCTAAGAGCTGCTCCATTAATTTCCTTGTCTTTCCAAAATTAACTCTTGGCATGCTAGCCCCAAATTCCCAGTCAAACCACTTGTGCCTGTCTTCAGACAGCAGAGTTGTCATTTTAGACTCAATTCGCTGAAAAAAAAGTATTCTTTACTTGCCAACTCCTATGCACATATATTTATTTTTTCCATCTATTTAGCATATATTGGCCAGGAGACAAGTTTCTGGTACTTTGCACACTTTAAACATTGCTGACTTTGAAGTGAAAGTGAAAGGGATCCATATTATAACGATTATTTTTGGGGGCAGTATTCAGAAATTGTTATTACTCGTGCAGACATGTAAGATATGTATGCATGTGCATGCTTGTCACTCTCATATATATAAATATATGTGTGTGTGTGTACACATGTGGATTTAAATAATAATAATAATCATAACCTTCAGGTCATTTCTTTATATGCCACGGCTTCAAAAATTTTTTGGCGGAAAGGGAGAAATGAAAATTATTCCGTTTTTATCCTTCGGTAATGAATCCCCCAAATTACCATAAGCCTTGTTCTTTAAGTTCAGGCTAATGACTCCCATTTTATTCATATTTTTTTGAACGGTCGACTTTGTGTTTGATAGTCCCCCTTTGTTTGTTCATCACCAAAGTCTGTATAATTTCCTGCGTCGTCCCACGTTTATTTACAATCTCTCCAGCAATATTTATTTAGGGTAAAAAGACCACCTTGGCAGGAGAGGGGGAGAGCAGCTCTCCTGCATTCCGCTGCCTCTCCCGTCCCATCTCAGCCCATGGAGCTCTTTTGACAGACAGCATGAAAAAAAATCTGCATAAGGAAAAGTAACTGACAGCTGGGGTCAGACTCTCTCTGTTTAATGACACTGCCAGTTACACATTTTGAATTGTTTAAATATGAGTCTACAGCTTCAACGATCATCATCTCACTGGTTCCACTTTTCATACCCAACAGCCAGGAAAGTGACACGTAATTACACACTTACTGATGGTATCGCCGGGGCCGATAATTAAAACTGCCACGGGAGGATTGCTATTGCGAGGCTACAGCTGGGATGTTGTCAAGAGGTAGAAACTCCAGCAGCTTTCAACGCTATCTTCTTACAGGTGGACCACGGTGAAGGGATGGAAAGGCCTCAGCACATCATTCACAATGTCTCGCACAAACGAAGAAAATCTATTAACAATCCTATAAGTGAAATACAAACACGCTGACCCAAGGGTTAAACTGTCTGCGTGGACGCCGCCCGCGCAGCATTGTTCTTTTTTTTTTTTCTTTTTCTTTCCCTTTTCGGATGTGTTTACAGAAAAGAAAAGAAAAAAAAAACACCAAAAAAACACCAAAAAAAACCAAAAAACCACCAAACCTAAGCCCTGCTGGGATATTTTGCCACCTTTGGTAGCACAAAGGGATGTTGGGTGGGCAGCACAGGAACGAGCCCTGTTTATTTCTGATGAGTAACTGAACTCAGGGACGAGGCACGAACGAGCTGCCAAAGATAAACACGGGAGAAAACCAGGAAAGAGCTCGTTTGGAACTGCAGATCCTGTTAAATAGGGGTTTGTATCCTGCCCTGGCAAAAACAGAGCAGAGGAATGATGGGCTGGCAGGGCAAAGCCGGAGAAATCAGCAGAGCCAAGGGAATGGAGCACTCAGTGGACAGCCCAGACGTGGGCAAGGTTTGCCACTGGTTTGATGCTTCCCTCATTTACCTCTGTTTCTTCTGTGATGAATAGAGAATAAAATATGAGCAAATAATGAGGGAATTACCCTCTGCGTTGTACTTGGTGGTGGCTTTATTTCAGATTTTCCCAGAGCACTTTACAGAAACATCAGAGGAGGAAGGCAGGTGACAGCCTGACCTTGCAGGGCTGGGAACCACTGCCAGCACCAGCTCCTCTGGCACTTTGCTCGTGTCAGGCCCCTCACACACAGCCATGGACAGTTGGGATTCACTGGGACCTTGGCTCTGAGCCATCCTGGACTGAGGGGAAGGATTTTGGCACAAGAGCAGCTCCACGTTTGCAGGTTTGATCCCCAGACGCTGAACTCAGCCACCTCCCGGGCTTCAGCTGGGCTGTGGCCAAGGCAGCCTCATCTCCAGGCTTCCCCCTCAGCCCCTCTGGCTCCAGAGGAGATGTGTGCTACCACCTGCCATCCACAGGCAGCTCCTTCGTGCTCCCACGGCCACAGGAACTCTCCTGGCACTCTGCTCCTGGCCAGTGTCCCCTTCCTGCCTGCGTGAAATGTCCCCAGCAACCTCAGAAGCAATCACAAGGACATGTATCCCCAGGCAGCCTCAACAAGCCTCTCCCAGCTGGCCTTGGTGAATTTACAGGTGCACAGAAAGCCTAGAAGAGGAGGCAGAGTCAAAAGGATGAGTCCTCAAATGCCAGAGGAGTCAGGCAGGAAAGAATCCCAGAATCACTGAGGCTGGAAAAGACCTTTGAGATGATCAAACCCAACCAGTGCCCAAAACGTTCAGTTTAATTATCATGTTTTCAGAGAATCACAAAATCATTTAGGTCGGAAAATGATCCAAGATCACCAAGTCTAAGCTGTGCCCAATCCCCACCTTGTCCCCAGCCCACAGCCCTGAGTGCCACCTCCAGGAATTCCTGGGACACCTCCAGGGATGGGCACTGCAAACCTCACTGAGCAGCCCCTCCCAAAGCCTGGCAATCCTTGCCATGATGAAATTCTTCCTGATGTCCAGCCTCAAGCTCCCCTGGTGCAGCCTAAGGCCATTTCCTCTCCTCCTGTTGGCTTCTTCTTCTTCTTTCCCTCGCTGCAACCATTTCTGCACAGAAGTTCCACATTATCCCACTGCAGCATGTTGCATAATAAAAAGAAAAGAACCCAAATAACTTCTGCTTCTGAATTATCACTTTTTTCCCTTCTTTTTATTCCAGTCCTGAAGGTCTTCTCCTCATCCCAATGTGCCAATATTATTGCCTGCATCTAAATGGTGTTTGTTTTTTCTTGCTGTGCTCAAGAATGCCTAAAATCTCTGTGTCCTTTGCCCTGGAATTACCTAATTCTTAAGTAAAGTACACAGTCTTTCTAAGACTTTGGAAATTAAGATCTTGAAAATTCTCATTTATTTTCCCTGAGCTGATTTATTTTTTAAGCATCAGCGCTGTATATTTAATTTTGGGAACTTATAAAATATTTCTACTGAAATTGGGAATTTCTCAGTTTCAGGCCACTTTGGGTATTTTGGAAAATTAGATTAGTAAAGAACCTTGAACAATTTAAGTGCTATAAAACATATTTAACCAGAAATTATGACAGAACTAAACCCAGTTTTCTGTGATTTGAGTATTTGCCAGTGAAATAGACACACAAGTCCAGCTGTTATTAATGTTGAGTGCTGCAAAGTACTGAAATCAACATTAATATATTTTTTCTAGACATTGTCCCTCTGTTTCTGAATTTCAGTTTCTTCCTTCATGATCAGTAAACTATTATTATAAAGTATTAAAATAATTTTAAGGAATATGTATTGCCTTCCTTCATTGAAAGCTCACATCTTTGATGAACAAAAATAAAATGACAAAAAATATCTGTTAAGGATTTTTCAATACCATGGACAAGTCAAGACCCTAAAACAACCAGACAAGCAGCAATCAAGTCATCTGTAATTGAATATATTTATATTTACTTAAAACACTTCTTTTTTCCTGGAAATTTAGCACCTGAAACTCAATCCTGTTGAGATGAAAGGATGATTTATTTCTTTTTACAACCACCTTAAGCAGCAGCAGCATTTCACTCTGCAACACCTTTTCTAACACAACAAAGTTGCACTTTCCTGCTACAAAAGTCCTCAGTTTTTTTTTTTTATTTCAAACAAATATTTGATAACCGACCTGTGTTGGCTGCAGATAAATGTTACTCTGCAGGGTAAATGTTATTCTGTGGGATAAACGAGGCAGATTTCCCACTCTGCAAAGACAGGGAAGCACCTGGATGCTTTCACACACATGCAGGTAACAGGTAACGGTGAAATGTTGGAACAGACAAAGTGCATGTGGATCCTGGAAAAATCCAGGGATCACCAAAACTTGCATTGCCCCACCAAGAGTTTTAGCATCCTCACCTGGCCCAAAGGAAACCATCAAACCTTGGTCTCATGGCATCATGGAATTACAGGATGGTTTGGGTTGGAAGGACCTTAAAACTCATCCCATTTCACTGCCCACATTCCACTGGAGCAGGTTGCTCCAAGCCCTGTCCCTCCTGCCCTGACGTGGCAGCCACACCTTCAGAGGGAAGAATTTCTGCTCAGCATCCCATCCAACCCTGCCCTCTGGCAGACTGAAGCCATTCCCTGGCTTGTCCTGGCACTCCATGCCCAAAGCCACCCTGAACTTCCCAAGGAGAGAATTTCATCTACAAAAATGCCAGGCTGCTTGCACTGCATGTGGGAAACTGTCATCAGCTGAGAATAAGGAGATGGCTGCTCTGGATGGCACCAGAGCACTCCTGGAAGGGGTAAAATTGAACCCCATCACTCCTGTTCTTCATCACTGCCACTTCACAGGCTGTGCCTAAAAAATAACACCGAGGAAACAGCTCAGATTGAGTTTCCCAGCCTGGAATACACCTAATTCACACTAGCATGAGGAATGACAGTGGTGACTCATTTTGTGTAAGGCACCAGTGCATCTGCAGGGGTGGCACCATGCAAACACGACAAGGGACAGGCACAGCCACTTCAGCATCCCTGCCAGTGCTGCCACGAGAAAGTCTGGAAAGAGCCTAAATCACTGCAGCAGGAAGAGAAAGAAGGGGAGGGAGGTGAGGGAAAAAGGGAAGGAAAAAGTACTAATCAGCTGTGGGTAGAGTCTGTGATAATTAATGATTAACTCTGATAAACAAGATTTTAAAAAATAGTGTTAGGGTTTTTAATTACAAATTTTAGGGTAGTGTGAGCAGAACTATTCCAAGCTGATATTTTACCATACTCCTGAGCAGTGAAATGTGAAAACTGAAGGAAATGCAATTGTTGGAAACAAAATAGAGCAAAGAAGGATGAGAAAAAATAATTTTGGAGGAATGAGAAATGTGTGGGAAAAGGGGCTACTCTGTATGGACAGAGATGTCATGGAAAGGTCAAGCCTTCACCAGGGCAAACCAGCACAGCACTCCTGGAATGTGCTGCCTTGGAGCAGTGCCACTTTACAGATCCTGATGAACCCAGCCTAGACTTCACTCATATTTGATTCTTGAGTCCTGAACCACACAAATTCAATAATCGCCACAATTTCTGGCTGAAGTGGGCACACAGCACTAAAAAAAGCCTGCTTTTCCTGCAGCTGGATTTAACTGGCATGGATAGCAGAGCAGGAACAGAGCCAGGGCTGTGGGAGCATTGCTGGGTGAACTTCCACCACGCCTTTGCCAACACCAACCTCAACCAACAACATCCAGAGCTCCACCCCAGTCTGGGAGCCTTTGGAGCAGCACTGGCAGCCGTGGAAGCTCCCATGGGAGCAAGGCAGGGACACTGGAAGTTCCAGATCCAATTTTCCCTCGTTGATGGAGCCTCAGCTCACACCTGGCTGTGCAGAAGTGGAGGATGACACCGTGCCCCGTGTGCCACCAGCGCTGGGCCATCTCCCACTGACAACGTCCTGCTCTCCAACCGTGTCCTGCTCACCACAGGAGCCTGGGGCTCAGCTGGGACTACCTGGGCTCTTGGAACTCCGGAGGCTGAAAATTCCAGGCTTTCTGTGCTGAGGGGCATTGACCCTCAGGCAGGCGCTGCATTTGACCTGAGGACGTGGAACAGCTTCCAAAATTGAGTGATGGCACTGGGATTATGGGTGTGCAGCTTGAACAGAAGTGTATGATCTCACTGGGTGGAAAATTTATAATTTGAGATTTTAGTATATAGTAGTATAGTG
>VYXD01004243.1:28272-42596 GCA_013397195.1 Hylia prasina | reverse complement strand
TTCTTCTTTCTTCTTTCTTCCTTCTTCCTTCTTCCTTCTTCCTTCTTCCTTCTTCCTTCTTCCTTCTTCCTTCTTCCTTCTTCCTTCTTCCTTCTTTCTTCCTTCTTCCTTCTTCTTCCTTCTTCTTCCTTCTTCTTCATGGGTTTGGGTGGTTTTCTGTAATTGGTTAGTAAAGTCCACATTGCAGAGTTCAAGTAGTTTGTTATTGGGTTTAAAGTAAAAATAATTTAGGTGGCATCCCATAATTGGATGGACTGTCCTTGAAAAGACCTTGTAGAGATAGAGAGGCGTTCCATTTTACCTCTGTTTTCTATCTTGCGCTGGGTTTTCTTACCTCACACTGGGGGACACAACCACAGCCAGGAGGAGCCACATCCCACCCTGACTCTGAGCCCAGCCCTTCCCAAAAACCCACACAGCTTTCAGGTGCCTCTTCAAATCCGTCCTGGGATTCCCACCTGAGTTTGGTGGATGCCCATCCAAGACCAGCCTCTGGAAACTCAGTTTTAGAGACACAGCCCAGCATGGACTTGTCTAAATATGCTGATCCCAGGGCGAGCTGGAGGCTCTTTGATGGGTGTCTCAAGGATTAGGGAGCATCTGCACGTTTGTGAGGGTTTATTTCTGTGCAAGTGCTTAAAACTCAGCACATATTCTGCTTTCTTAAAGTAGCAGTTATCCTCCAGCTTGCCCATGGAGCTCAGAGGATGAGCAAAAATAAACACACACTCACCCCTCAGTCCATAAATATCAGCTCTTTCCCAGTCCCTGGCTTAGAGGTGGACCTCGAAAAGAGCAGGTAATTCTGCTCTGCTGTCATCTGTATCATATCCACCATGCGCCAAACCTTGCAGCAGCACAAGAGGATATTTTATTAGCTGATAAGCTGGCCTGCTATTCACTGAGGAAGAAGATTATCAAACAAATTACACTGAGAACCAATAATAGGGGAAAGGTTAATGATTTCTGTAAGCCACTGAATTCACCCGCCCCTGTAGTTTACTAAGAAAATTAGGGTTTCTTCATGCTGAGCTTATGGGAACACTTCACCCATATTTCAACCCTTCTTTCCTCTGAGATCTTTGACATCACTGCTTTCTTGCTGGAGAATTTACATTAAGGACAATTATAAAACAAAAATATACCACCATTCAGGAAAATATACAACTTCTTATCAGAGGGATGTGGATGTTCTTCTTGCCAGTCTACAGACATGGAGATTAAATTTCAGAGAGAGATTTATTTTGTGCTATTGTCCTGTTATTCACCAGAGGATTGTGCAATGCAAGTAATCTGATCAGAATAATGCATAGGGACATATTTCAGAAAACCAATAATTGTGGTAACGTTGAGCTCTGCTAGGTGCCAAAATAAAGTCCAAAATCACTCTCCCTCTTTTCCACAATTCCTTAATCATGGCATCATAATGTGCTGCTCTGTTGTCCATTGAAGCCACAAGCTTGAAGTAATCAATGCTGGACATTTGGAGATTTATTGTAATTTTAGATCTACAGCACTTTTGCTGGCTGAAAAGCAAAATTATAGTTTATAGGTGTGCCATATCTTACATTTTACAGCTTTTACTTCTTTAAGCCGGCTTGGTGTGGGTTTTTCTTCTTGGCTTGAGGTTTTTTTTTTCTTTTCCACCTGAGTGCTGCAGGCTTTTTTATGATGTTAGGAAGCAGTTAAGGCAAACAACAGAAAAAATTACTAAAACTGACTGTATTTAAATTCTGTTTACTTCCTTAACCTTTTGACTTACCTATACAAAAAGTAATCTTTCATAAACAAGTCCCAAACAAAATCATTGCCTATTTTACTTTCCTTAAACCCTTGTGGAATAAGCAGAAATTGTAACAAGATCCTTGTGACCGTTTTTTATTCCGCTCATATTTGCAATGATTTTATAACTGATGCTTGCTTTGCCTCTCCACATTATCACAATCAGTGCATCCTGGGATTAAAAACCATTTAGGGCCCAACTCTTAAAGAAACTCCCCACACAGCAGTATAATGAACACTGTTCCTTTTTATTGTTGCTGGCTTTATTGATATGCCAAAGGCGCCGCTAAGCTCAGTTCTCCCTCTAAAAACAAAGGACTGACCCATTTCCCTTCATGGCTCTGGTACAGAGACAGCACAAAAGCTTTGGGGAAGGTAACCCTGAGACCCTACATGGCCAGCCTGGGGCTGGGTCAAATGTTTCACGTGTCTCAAGACAAATGTTCACGAGTTCTCTTTCATTTTTGAGAACGTGTCAGCACAAATTATCAGGAAATCGTAAAAGACTTGGGTTGGAAGGGACCTTTAAAGGTCGTCCAGCCCAGCCCCTCTGTGATGAGCAGGGACATCTTCCACCAGCCCGGGTTGTTTGGGTTGTTTGAATGAATTCCCCATTCCCTAATCAGTTGTTTGAGGGGTAGAGAGGCAAGGCAATTAACCACCATCCTTAGGAATCCATCCACATCCTGATTCCAGGACAGCTGCTGGCATCCCCCTGCTCCTGCTCCAGCCCTGATGCTGCAATGGGATCCTTCAACTCACCACCAAGAAACCATCCAAGTTCAGGGGATTACTTCACAGTGTCCTAAACTTCGAGTTTACAGAAGATTACAAATTTACAAAATTTCAAGATTAAAAAAGCTGCTGAAGGGTGTTCTGAAAAATAATGGATTCACCAGGTGCTTGCAGAGAATGAGCTCAATCCTTTCTTGCACGTTCGTGTGACCTGGAGACCAAACTGGGGCTCACGTCAGTGGATCATCTGGAACTCAGTTTCGTGGACATGCCAAGATCTGCTCATCATGGAGCACAGCAAAAATTAATCCAATATTTTAGTTAATATTGGGTAATCATGCAGGCCCTCAATTGCACCTTTCAGCCAAGTGCAGCTCAAATCCAAACGAGTGAGGCCTCTTTAGCCACTGCTGAAATATTAGAATTCCTGTGAAGTACAGCACTGCTGGCACAGAAAATAAATATGTGAGTCCCTGTTAGGAAACAGAGTGCAGAAAATAAGTTTGATTAATGTATTTTAGACAGGTGAATTATAGCTTAGCCCCGCTGAAATGTGACCAGACACTTTGAAACTCTCTCTGGATCCCATCTGAGAGCACAAATGGTGACGTTTTACATTTCCTGGGAAAGGCAGGCACCCCAACAGCAAAGTTACTGGGAAAATCTGTTACCCAGTGACCAACAAATGCCATTCCCTGCAGCAACTCCTGTTTCTGTGGAAGGCCCCACTTCCACACCCCTCCTGGCACAGTGCCAGCCAGTTTTCATGGAAGGAAAAGGTCTCAGCTCAAGTGACAAATTTCCCAAGCCAACAGGAACAGAACTAGAAACTCTGTAATTGGAGAACCTAGAAAGAAAAATTCCGAATAATTGCCTGTGCAAGCACTGAAATGGGAATGTTGTGTGTCACAAGACGAGGATATCACAAGATCCCAGAACCCCTGAGGTTGGAAGAGACCTCCAGGATCAGCGAGTCCAGCCTGTGACTGATCCCCACCTTGTCACCAGCCCAGAGCACTGAGTGCAGTCATTCCCTGGACACCTCCAGGGATAGGAACTCCATCACCTCCCTGGGCAGCCCCTCCAATTCCTGACCACCCTTGTCCATGAAGGAATTCTTCCTGATGTCCAACCTGAACCTCCCCTGGTGCTGTTTGGAGGCTTTTCCTCTTGTCCTGCTCCTTGTTCCCTGGGAGAGGAGGCTGACCCCCGGCTGAATCGATCCAGCAAAAAACCAGTTGTCACAGAAGGGGACGCAAAAGCCCCCAGAAGCAAAGCCATGAGGTCTTTTGTATTCCCAGAGCGACCCACGGGCTCTGATCTCCCACTCCTGCAGGGAGGGGGAATGTGGCCATTGATTTCAATGAGCGCAGGATCAGGACCGTAATGCTCGTAGCAGCCATACACATCAGTGTAAACCTATTTGTAACAGAACCTAAGGGCACATTTCATGCATGGCTGGGAGGAAAACCCACTCACAATGGAGGGCAGGAGCGTTCATGGAGAATTTATACTACAAAAGAAAAAGGAAAAACTTTCCTCTATGCCTCTATGTGAATTCATCAATTTAACTTACACTTAAATGGAAAATCGCTATACAGAGACCATAAAAACGTATTATGTTACCAATTGAATGGTTTACACTGCTGGCAAGCTCAGGGAAAACGTACCTTTTCACTATCCCCAGCCTGAGTGAAGCACATTATGAAGGATCCCATATATATCCTTAACTTTTGTACATGGCAATTCTCTTCGCATGTGCTCTCCTTACCCTAAATCAAGTGAGTGATGAGAAGAAGGATGAGCAAGGGTAGAGAAAGGAAGGAGATGTAAAGAAAAAGAAAAGTGGAGGAGGAAAATAAAGAGAAAATAAAGTTAGGGAAGAGGAAGAGACAGAAATGGAAAATAGAGCAAGAAAAGGGCAAGGTGTTTCTCAGGAGTGCAGGGTAACAAATGCATCTCAATAAAGGCAGGCTGCTCTAAAAGGAAAACAATTCACACATCTCACCTTCCTCACGTATATTCTAGTTGCACATGCCAGGAGGCAGGAGGGCAGGAGGAGACCAGAAAACAGGGAAAAGAGGACATGGTGCTGGGCAGCACCTTGGCTTAGCCAGCTGTTTCCTGCAATAAATCCAATGCTTAGTGCTAAAAGAGAGCATTTTATACCCATCTCCATTCTCCGACTGCCACAGACAACAGGTGACGCTGCTGGGCGTCTCCTCTGGACCAGAGCTCCGTAAATGCTGTGAGAAGGGACATTCCCAAGTCCTCTTGTCCTGCTGCTTCCCCATACATTTGCAGGGAGGCACAAGAGGAGCTGTCACAGCATGGCTGGGTACCTTCAGACATCGGGGGGTGGAGGTCAGCTGTGGCTGGAGCAGCACACGGCACGTCCAACAGCCTAAAACCAAATTTTCCACTCCCAGAACTGCAGATATAAATGGATAAAAAGCATTTCTGGGTGGGGAGGCCCAGAGCAGCTGTGGCTGTCCCTGGATCCCTGGCAGTGTCCAGGGCCAGGTTGGACACTGGGGCTTGGAGCAGCCTGGGACAGTGGAAGGTGGCACTGGATGAGCTTTAATTTCCCTTCCCACCCAACCCCTCCAATGATTCTCTAGTTTTATACATGGACATACCTCTATGCAGGAGGCTGTGAAAATGGAATTTTCTTAAACTACTTTGTCATACTTTATTATTTTTATAAGCCAGCGTGCCACATCCCAAAGTTCAGCAGCGGGGACAGGGATGTGCAGCATGGGAACAAGCCCTGATCCATTCCTCTGCCACTCCCTGCTCGGTGGGATGTGGCACAAACAGCACTCTTTGGATGTTCCACTAACTCAGATTCCTGCCAAAGCCCCTCAGAATTAAAGTGCTGGTGACACACGGTGTCCCAACTAGACCCCACGCTCAGGCAGTGCAAACTTTGGCACGAAGGAGATTTCCCCATCAGGGCTCTGAACTCTCCAGAGTGTCAGATTTCAGTCCCCTCTAAAATTTTTTACAGCTCAGAAGTGCAAAGGGAGCAATGAAAGTCTCACCTTTTAATGCTGAGGTCCCTTATGGGGCAGCTGATCAGGGCAGGGGGTCCTTAGGAAGGTCTCTCCTTCGTGGTCCCCCTCCCTCCTCTTCCTCCCTCATTCCCATGTAAATATCCACTAATGCAAAGAACAAACATTCCACCCAACCTAAGCACAGGACAAAAAAAAATTAGGCATAGGAGATTTGGAAAGTGTTGTTGTTTTTGTTCTAAATCCTTTGTGCAAAGTCTGATCGGTCTTTTGTCATGGACAACTCAAAAATTACTTTACTTTTTATTTCTCTTCTCGCTTCCTTCCCCCACAGAGTAGTTTGGTGAGTATTGAACAGCTCTGTCACAGGGATTACTGATGTTAATCAGGACCACACAGCCACATTACACAGAAGTTTTTGCAGGGACTATCCTAAGGACTATAAATTAACAGTGGAGATTGTTCTGGACTGCTGACTGCAGAGTTGGTTACTTTGTGTTAAGAAAACTGCACTGTGCAAATCCCAGGAGCTCCGAGAATGATGACAGGAATGATCAAAGGAAGGCTGGAAATCTATTTATTAATGAAATATAAAGAGATTGGTGGACAACAATTATACCTTAGAAGGAAGCCCATAAGAGAAGATGTGATGCAGTATAAAAAATACTGATCAGCACAGATGAGGCAGATCAAGAGCTTCAGACTCAAAGCACACAATCAATTAAACGCTCGCAAATTCAAAGCAGATGAAAAGAAATTTTGTGTTGCCCAACCTGAAACTCAGACAAATGAACGTTGCTGGGATCTGCACGGCAGCAATATTCCAGATATTTATGCATCATAAAGGAACAGGATCACTCCTTACATTAGAAACTCTGGCATTTCACAGCAAAGCCCATGGCCAACGCTAAGCAGAATAAGATTTAAAGGGAAGATAAGTCCCCAAATCCAGAGCCTTTTATGCCAGTGGTGTCCACGGGAGGACAGGGAGCAGGGGTGACGTGGGCGAGGCGAGGGGCAGCGGTGCCGATGGATCATCTCAGACACGTTTACATTTTATGAAACTCTGGCTGTCCCACAAGGACGTGCTGGAATCACTTGGGAAAAAACCCCATTAACTGTGTTGGGAGCCCCTGCTGGTGATTACGACCCACCTGATCTCAGTGACCCCAGAAGCGGCGCGTCGGGAACGGCCGCGCCTCGGGTTCTGCCCAGCTCGAGCTGCCTGAAGAAGAGCCACATAAAAACGCCGTGAAAATAAACTTTGGTAGACAGAGACCTGGTGTAAACCAAGTGTAAACTCTGAGTGGATTTTTACTACAGACCCATAAACCTCGGAAAATAAAAGTTTGTGGAGGAAACTGAGAGAGGCATCGATCACGGGGACACCGGGTGCTCCCGGGGTCTGCAGGCACCGGCTCTGCCCTGCAAATCTCCCCTTCTTTTCCAAAGCTGTGCCTGTAAATGGCATTCCTGAAACTTCCTTACAGCCTCCTCTATCACAAAATTATTTCAGTGCTGGCACCCTTCCAGTCCCAGGCCGCAGCCAGCAAGGCAATTCCTTTCCTCCACTTCTTTTTCTCACGTCCCTCAGGAAAACCTCCGCGGAAAAGACGCGGCTTTTGTTGGTTGTAGCACATCAAGATCCCAAAATTGCTCCTAATTGTAACATTTGTAATTACTTCTAGCTTTTAATTTTTATAATGACTCTTCATGGTTCTGTTGACCAGAGGGAAAATTTTAATCCCAAATGTGCCCAACTGTCAAAACTGCCATTACACTTCAGGTAAAAAAAAAAAAAAAGCTTTTTAAGAAGTCATAAAGTTTACATATTGAAAATTAGAAATGAATATTTATTGTCAGGTTTCCATCGGAGATTGAAACCTTTTATTTAACACTGGCTGGAAGTGTAAATTATTCAAATGTTTACATTTGAATGCTGCTGGACTCTAATGATTCCATTTTCTGCAGTGTGTTAGTGGCAAGATAATGAAAAGCTTCATCAGAGGGTTAAGCAAACATCCAGCTGCAACTTTTCATGGCAATGGAAAAGGTTCCCTTCAGGCAGCCCTGTGCTCCTGCAGAAATCCTTGCAGCCTTCCAGTACCTGAGAGGAGCCACAAGGAAGCTGGAGAGGAATTTTACAAGGGCCTGGAGTGCCAGGAAAAGGGGGAATGGCTTCCCTCTGGCAGAGGGCAGGGTTAGGTGGGATACTGGGAAGGAATTCCTCCCCCTGAGGGTGGATTTGGCCAGGAAAAGGGTGATGCAGCCACAAAGGCAAGAAGCACATTTTGAGTTTGGTTATTTGACAGGCTTTTTAAGGACATGAAAGTGTGGAATGGAGAAAGCAGCAAAGTTTGGAACTTTTTAGTGCCGGGGTTTTTTAATTTTTCATCTAATTTTATTTGAGGAGTAACAGAGAAGGTGACTCCATCACTGCTCTTCTCCAGGCAAGCTGAGCCTCTCTCCTGGAGAAATCCCCACTCAGAACCACCTTGCACCAGCCAGCAGAGCAGGATCCAAAGGCAGCAAATCCCAGGGAAGGCTGGAGGCCACCACATCCCTTCTCCAGCTGCGTGTCCCATCCCCACCCCGAGGCCCTGGGGAGTGCCCCAGCCCCAGCACAGCTCAGAGAGGAGGAGCTGGGCTGGCCTGGGACACAGGTAACATTTTCTGCCTTAACTGAGGCTTTTCTGAACTACAGCCATGGCATTAGGTGGTTAATCTTTCCCCCTCTCCAGGGTTTCCATGGGATATCCTGTTCATGCATCCAGAGCCTACTCTACAGGTGACGGGAGTTTCTTGTATTAAAAGAAAAAACAAAAAACACACGCGCTCGAGGGGAGAAAAAAAAATGGTTTTTAACCAGTTAAGACAATTTTTTCTACCTCATAAAGAACCAAAAGGAGGTAAAAGCCCAATTTTCCCACCATTCCAACCTCAGCTCCAGCCCTCACCTGTGTCACTCCCGTTAGGCACAGTCCAAAGCTCTGCAGCTGCCCCTGTATTTTCTGCCAGTATAATTTTTTTAAATACACAAATATTATACTCCAGGGCATGTTTTGCTGGGCCAACAATACATGCCTCACTTTTATTGTGAGGCACAAGCCCTTCAGTTTCATGTCTTTTGACCTCCCAAGAAATGTATTAATGACCCTATAAAGCTCTCTCTGGCACGTATTCATATTAATACAATATACTCCTTTGTTTTTTTATATTACATAATAAAAGGGGGGGGAGGGAGGGGGGGGAAAAAAAAGACAGTTGTTTCAATATCCACCACAGAGCATAGTTCAGTGGGAAAATAAACCAAAACCAGCGATCTGAAGAGGGGTAGCTTGACATTAAACCCGATTTTAGGCTTATTTCCATTCCTCCTTCTTTCTCTTGCTTTCACTTGTGACTCTGCTGAATCCAAAATCCAGCTGCTGCTTTTGGATGCCTCCTGCCCGCTGAAGGAACCAGCTCCTTCCGAGCAGCACCCAGGGATGGGCCAGGGGAGCAGTTTTAGGTAACAACTTCCCCTCCCTCCGCTTGGGTCTCACTCCCAGGCACCATATTCCACCAGTTGCTTCCAACCTGGAGCTGGGGAATGGCTCTGGAGGGTTAGGGTGGAGCAAAGGGAAAGATCTGAGCCCTCGATGAGTACACGATTCGTGCCTTAAAAAAAAGGCAAATTACAAAAATAATTGTGGGAGTAACTTCTGCCGCCGCTTCCTCGAGATACTTTTTATTCCCAGTGCAATTTAAATTAATCTGCTGGAGGCTTGGCTCAATACTTGGGCTGCTCCTTCATCCTGTGAGCACACTGGGAGTCAGTTTGGCTCATTTTGCTGGACACAGGTTTTGTACCCACAGGCACAGAGCTCTGTATCCACGGACATCCTCCAGGGCTCCAATCCTGCTTTTTGACAGAGCGGCTGAATGACAATTCCTTGTCAAAACCTCATCTCCAATATTGCCATGCCATTATCTGCCTCTCGTTGGCACAGTGGACACAAACATCTCTCACCCTGTTACTTTTATCTTCTTTTTCTGCCAGAGCCAGGATTAAACACACGAGATGGTGTTTCTTGTTGGGACTCAGATGTTTATTAATTCTTACCTGTGTTGTCTCACAAGCTGTGAGTTCTACAGCACTTCTTAGGCAACAAACTAAAAATGGAGCCAGATCTCTCTCTACAGGGCCTTTTAAGGATAAACTGTCCAATTATGAGACGACACCTAAATTATTTTTACTTTTAATCCAATAACCAACCACCCCAGGCCCGCAGTGTGATCTTTTCTACCCAATTACAAAATAACACCCAAACCATGAAGAAGAAAGTGAAAAAGAAGGACTGACCTGTGCCCTAAAACCTCCACCTTGCTTTATATATATTATTGTATTGTAAACCTTAAACTCTGAGTTTTGCCCCCCTGTGCTGTCACACACTTCTATCCAAACTCCACAGCCCCAGTCCCAGGGCTGTCACTCAATTTTGGGAGCCTTTTCCAAGCCTCAGGTCAGTGCAGGGTTTGCCTGGGGGTCAGTGCCTGTGGGCACAGACAGCCTGGAATTCCCAGTGCCCAGGGCTCCAACATCACCCCTCACTGGTGGCACAGCAGCTGAGCTCCGAGCAAAGCCAACCGTGATTTACATCCAACTGATACAAACAGGGTAAGTTTTAACTAATCTTTCAACTGATCTAAATTCTTGATAAAAAAATCAAACTGCAAACTCAAAGTGAGCACAGCAAAGGTTATGCCGGACTTTTGAAGCAGGTCCCAGTGCTCCAGAACCACAGAAACAACCAGAATAATGATTTTTTTTTGAATTTAAAAGACAAATCAACCCCACTTTGGACTTCAGTGTCCTCAGGATTGCTACAACATGGGAAAGAAGGGCAAATCTGGCCTTGCTCCTACTTAACTCTGAGAATTTTTCCTCCTACTTTGAAAGGAAAAACATCACAGTTCATAAAGTGTGGCCTTTTTTGTTAACACAGAACTACTTTTTTCCTTCTAACACTTCCAAGAAAGCACTTCAAAAGTTAATAGAAGCAATTTAGCCAACAGCTCTTTTGAAAGGAAATCTCCAAGCTGAACTCCAAATTTTGATAAAGTGGAGAAAGTGTCACCCACAAAATAATAGAAAACACTCCACAAACCTCAAGATCTCTAAGAGAGCATTTTCCAGCTTTTTTAACTTCCTAGCAGCATCTTAGCTTTTGTTTATCTTTGATATTTAAGGCAAAATAGATGGGAATATTCATAATTAATAATGAGTAAACCAAGAGTTTAGTCTTTTTATTAATTTTTAAATTTAGAAAATTATTAAAAAACATGAAGCTGAAGTTATTTGGCAGGCGCCTTGCAATGCACATAAATAAATCTCTTTCAGCAAGTCCCCGAGGGTTTTAGGCAAAACTTTGTGAATGCCAAAGAGGAAATCTAAAAACAATTTCTGGCTTGGTAGTTGAGCCAAAAAATGGACATCAGGTCCAAAATACAGTATGAAATATTAGTTTTTGCGCTCAAGAATGAAGTGAGGGATGTTTTCAGCTCAGGACTGTCTTAGGAGCTTTCCAGTCAACCAGAGTAACAAAGGTTTTAACCATTAACCATTTAACCATCAGCAAGAGCCTCGCTTTAGGGGCTTCATTGCAGGTCTTTGGAGGGAATCACGGACAAGGGGCACTGGGTTTGGGGGTTTTTTTTTGTTTTGCTTAGCAAAACATTTTGTCAGAACTTTCCCAGCCATTTTTAATTCAGGTCAACAGCGCAGGAAGGCATCAGTGGTCTAGAGAGGATTCACCAGGAGCCTGGGTTGTGCTGACTTCTCCACAGAGGATATCCAGCTCGTTCCATTGGGATCCCAGTGACATCTTTCAATTCCTTCTCCAACACGAATGAGTCAAATTTCAGGGCAAGCTGAGAGAGCAGTGAGAAAACAGCTCTGTGCTGAATATCCCTCAGGGCATTTGGAAATGGGGGCAAGTTTGGAGACAATCAGGCTTTAGAAATCAAAATCTGAACCACCTGGGCTGTGGAAGGTGTCCCTGCCCGTGGCAGGGCAGGGAATTGGGTGAGGTTTAAGGTGCCAACCCAACCCAGTCTGTGATTCTGCGACTCTGTGGTTGTTAATGCTCCAAACAAAGTCACCACTGTGGGGCTGGGGAATCTCCTCTCGTGGCTGATCTGTTCTTCTTTTACCTCACCCAGGGCAGACATCGAGGACACACAGATAGAAATGTCCCCAGGGCTCCCCAGTTTACAAACCCATCAGCATTTTGCAGACTTTGCATGTGGGGTTCCATCATGCTTGTTCCAGCAGAGAAAACCTTTGTGGGCTTCACAGCAAATGTGGCACCGAAGGTTGTTAGAAAATCCATGTGAGAGAAAGTTCTCCAAACAAGGCTGCGTTTTTAATCACTGCATTGATCATGGAAAATGTTGTCAAGCCCTGGAATCGACTTCCCAAAGAAGTGGTGGAGTCACCATGACTGGAAGTGTTCAAAATGTGTGTGGATGTGGCACTTGAGGGTTTAGTGGTGACCCTGGTGATGGTGCTGGCTGATGGTTGGACTTGATGATCTCAAAAAGGTCCTTTCCAACCTCAGTGTTCTACAATCACCATTTTTAGTGAAGATTTGCTGCTTTGTCTCAGTTGATGGCAACCTTTTGTTACAAATAAACCAGAACTGGATCTCTTACCGTGCTGCCACTTGAATTTCCACTCCACTCCTACCAGTGCCCTCCCCTCCAGCCCAGTTATCCCAGTTATCCCAACTGTGTGCCCAGTAATCCCAGCACGAGCACACAGGCAAGAGAGGTGGGGAGCAGAAAGAATATGAGGCAAGGGGATTGTCAGAGTTCTAAGGATCATCTTCTACGTAATTTTCACAGGTATCTGATCCAAAAAGCATCCACTGAGTGAGCACAAAACCAGCAAATACCTCATGGAAAGTCTGCACTCGTGCTGCCATTTCCCCTGATGCAGAAGAGCAGAGGTTGCCTGCACACAAATATGAAAACTAATATATTTTACAGAGCCCCAGCTCTCCTCATTCTCCTTGCATGACAAAATATAGTTATGGAGGGACAGACTTGCAGGAATCACACACAGACTTCAGCTGTCTGTGAGTATTGGCTGTCTGCAGCATCTGCCCCTGCAAGGAAATTTGCATCTTCAAACAAAACATCAGCGGAATTGACAGATTCTTGTTTAAATAAGGTTTGTTCCAGATTTGAGATTTCTAACTATTGTTATCGACAATACAAATGGGGGTTTATGGGAAGAGGATATATTAATTCCTTCCTTCCCCTGATTAAAAACATTATAAGGTTCACTGCAAATCAGGGAGTTGTGATTTTGAAACTCCTGTAGACACCAGCTCCCAGCACGCTGCTCTTTTATGCATCACATCACTTCCAGTCTGCCTTTTGCTGCAAATGAATAGAACAAAATCAAATATACCACCTAAAAATTCCACTGGAATCATTCCTTCATCAGAGCTGGTTTGCAAGTGAGTGATTTTCAGGGAAAAACTCCATGTATTCTGGAAATGGGCTCACGTTTGTATTGCCCAGCTTGGATTAAAAATCCTCACAGGAGTTTATCTGGTGTCAATGTAAAGTTAAAATCATTTCCTGAGCATCTAAACCAGGAACCTCCCAGCCTTGCTCTCATTTTCCCTCATCTGGAGTTAAGCCCAGAGTTTAATCAGTGATCCTGATCTGTTCAGTTTGCTGGGATTGGTCAAGCTCATTCCTGACAGGAACCTTGTGGGAGGGTCCAGGAGACACAAATGAGCCTGAGGACACCCACGTGAGACATTCCCTGCACAGGAAAATTGTCTGATGAGAAAAAAGAGCCACTATTTTTTCATTATTATTATTATTGAACAAAATTCAATCATTTATTGAAGCCGTTATGAGGAGTTTATTTATAGAATCATAGAGAGTCACAGGATGGTTTGGGTTGGAAGGACCTTAAAGCTCATTTTGTTCCAACCCCCAACACCTTCCACGAGATCAGGTTGCTCAGTTCCCCATCCAGCACTTCCAGGGATGGGGCATCCACAGCTTCTCTGTGCAACATCATTTAAACTAAAAGCACTGAGTATCTTACACCGACCTACAGAAAAATTTGGATCCACGAGCTCTCTACTACTGAAAAATTAGTAAAGACTAAAAATGTCACTTCGTATTCTTCTTGTCACAAATATGGGATGGGGAAAATGCCTTTATTCATTCATTTGTTTATTTATTTATTTATTATCTCTATGGACAGAAATTTGAAAATTCACTGTGATGCAAATGGGTACAGCAGGTGCTGAAGACTCTTGGCCAAAATTATCTGCTGCTCTCTCATTTAAGAAATGTGCCCTTCCTTCCACGAAGTCTCCCCCAAGTTTTGTTTTTTAAAAAATGAAAAATTCTTTTTGCCTTTTTTTCCCTCTTGGAAAAAAAAAGGGGGGGCGGGGAAATTCAAAGCACAGAAAATTACTAGAAAACAACAGAAAACATGTGGAAAAAAGCAACCACCCAAGCAAAAGCTATCCCTGTCAGGAGGTTTTCCATAAATCCTAACTTCTCATCATCTGAAGATTTACTTCTTTAGCAGCAGATGGTGTGACCCTTATGCAATTAGTTAGCTCTGCTCTTAGAGAGATAGCGCTCTTCAAACCCCAGTGTTGTTGCTGACAGAAACATTTTTAAAGCACTATGCAAACAAGACTACTTCCTTTAATTGCAGCATGCAAATAGGATGAAGAAGGATGGAAGGAGGTGAATATTAAGCACTCAGCC
>VYXD01004243.1:5772-23272 GCA_013397195.1 Hylia prasina | reverse complement strand
TGTATTTTACATATTGCTATCCAATTTCTAGAAATGATTTTGCTGTAAGAAAAAGGAGAAAGCCTGGAATAACAAAACGAGATGAAATGCTCAGAGCTCAATTGTTGCACATTTTTATCCACGTCTTTTAACAGGGCGAGAAATCCAGAGGAAATTATTCAGATTCAGACACGTGGCAGAGAAATGGGATCTGCAAAATAATAACTGTAATAGCATTCAATATAGATACGATTTTAATGAAATAAAGGTTTCTGTCTTACTTCCCCACCTTCTCCCAGGGTTTCCCATATTGATAATTATCAGCAATCACCCTGGGTCCTCCTGCCCAGCCCGACACCCTGGGACAGCAAATCATTTTTAATGGGGAGCAAAAGAGGGAAACTGAGGGCTGGCTGGATTAACTATTTTGCCCAAGGTCACAGGCAGGTCGATTTATGGGTAGGGACAGAAATTAAACTGGGGCTCCATTACCTGAACAGCAGCAGATGTGTCACACAGCTGGAATGCGCCCCAAAACCCTGCCAGCATCCCTGCACTCCTCTGGGGCTGAGGATTCCTCAGGAATTACTGCCAACAGGGAGAGCTGGTTTAGAGCTAAGCCCATGAACACACACTCACCTCACCAAGGGCCATCCCACCCACTCCAGCTCTCATAAAGCTTTTTTCAGACCCGAGCGATTTTTAACTCACAATCATCTCCTCTGGGCTGAAACACCTGGATTGGGATTTGGCAGGTGCCAGGGATGAGCTAAACCAGCATCTTAGCCCCAGCCTGACACATTCCAAAAGATCTCAGCTGAGAGATGGCTGAAATCACCTCTGAACAATGAGCAGGATTTATCCTTAAACCCAGCTCAAAATCCTGCCTCACCTGAGCACTGGGCTGAGCGCCGACCTCCTCAGCCCCCCACAGCCTGGTAAAGCTGGGAATTTGCCCTCTGATGGACACAGGTGGCTGAGGACCACCCTGCCTGCTGCCAGAGGCCAAAGAACAGATGATTTTTTCCCCTCACATCCTCCTGCCATCACTGATTTCTTCTCTCCTCAGCCATGGAGCTGCTCCAGCAGGAGCTGGTGCTGGGGAAAGGTGCCACAGCTCTGCCACAAGCTGGGTCCCTTTTCTGACCACCAGCCATGCCAGGAATGACAATTCCCCCCTCATTAAGGCACATTTTAGGAGAAAGCAGCAAGGTTTGTACAAATGGTGTTTACTGTTGTTGTTACAGCCTGGGTATTCTCTTATTCCCACCCAATGCCACAGATTAACAAAATAATTCAGGCACCACCTATCAATTCCTCATAGTTTTACACCCATGATATCTATTACCCCTAAATGAAATATCTGACCACTCAAGTTTGTTAAAAAACACTCACAAATATTAGCAAAATGTTCTGCTGGCTGCTCCCTCACAGGAATTTTTTTTACCTATTGACACTACCACTATTCTGTATGTTGGTTTGGTTTGGCTGGATTGTTGTTTGTTTTTTTTTTTTAAAGTGCTACAAATATATTTACCTTTTTAGGTATAATTTTATCCGAAAACCTAATAAAAAGGCAGTAAAGAAACAAAGTTAGCTATTAGATAACAGTTCTTGCTGCCAAAAGCCATAATCTGACACAGATTGAGCCTGGTACAGTAGTCAATTAATGGCTCAGTGCTCATACAATAATGACCTACTAACCTGACGGTGTGTTGCTCTCACATTTTGCTGTCCCCTGGGATGCCACTGTCACTGTGTTATCTATTGCCTGCTTCCCTATCAAAGAAAATAAGCAGAGCTGAAATGTATGTACGCATCAAGCTCTGTAGTTCATTGCACACCAACCCCAGCAACTGGAGGAACAATAGATTTATAAGTTTATCCTACATTAAACCAAACATGCCTGACTGCACTGTAAATTACTAAATAATAAACCAGGTGGTGTAAGATCCTGACTTGGACAGAATATAAAAATCTATCAACCTGTAAAATACAATAACCATAAACGTGCTATGTAGCTGATGGCTCAGGTAAACCATCCACCTCCAGCAGCAGAGGTTTTGCTGGAGTAAATTGCAACAAAAGGTTTACTAAATTTAGGTCTGGAGCACTTTTTCATTTTAGGCAACACCATCAATAGGAGAAATATAATTGAGCTAAAACCAGTGGCAAATGTGTTTGTTTTGTTTACATTTCTTTGTCTCTAATGGAGCTATTTCATGGTAATGTGCTGTGTTTCCCAGCATATTGCCATGGGCATTTAGTCTGATCTCTAAAGAGAAGATGAACTACTGCAGAAGGGCATCTTTCTTCAGGATTCAAACTTCACATTCAAATTAGCTTGAAGTAGAACAGGAGGTGCAAAATGCAGAACGCTGAAAGGTCAGGGCACTCACATCCTCGGAATGGACTAAATCTCAATTTAAAAGAAACCCCCAGCAGTTGTGTTAGTGCAATAAAATATTTTGCACGCCGTCGTGCACACCATTAGTCCCAAATGACATCCCAGATTTTTAATAAGTCCTACCTTTGCTCCCAAAATTAATTGCCACCAACCACAGAAAACATTAGATCAAGATATTAGAAAAAAATGATTCGATAAATCATAACTCCAAAATCCACAATAATAATTAATTCCCTTTTCGGAGCTTTTCAAGAAGCCAAGCAGGTTAAATTTATATGATTTACAAACAGTGTTTACATTCATAGAGAGACAACTAATTGCTGCACGGCTTGACATCATTACAGGGAAATGCTGGGGGATGCAGACAGTTTAATTAGGGGTGGCTTTAAGTTCACAACACGACTGGTACCACAGTGCTTTACTAATGTGCTTCTATAGGATGATCATACACACCACAGCTTTTATTCTTTCTGCGCTCTTTGTCTTTACAACAGAAAATAAAGTATTTTTTCCCACACAGGCAAGCTGACACAGGGTATATTTCCCCCTCGGTTTTATTCACTTGCTTTGCAGAGCATAAAGAAATGTTTCTTAACCTAACAAAGTGCATATTCGGTTGCAGGTGCGTGTGCCGTGCTGATCCATGAGCAAACACACACAGATCCTGGGCTCAGCCTCTCCCAAATTCCCCCATTCAAGGCAAGCTCCCACTGAAATTCATGGGGACTCAGCACCCCGCCCTCATTTCCTGGGCCTGAACCTCATGTGAACCCACACAACTCAAGTGGGGTTTAAAGCTGTTCCCTCACATTGTTTTGGAGGAAAAATGGGAGCAGGGAGCAGCTGAACAATAGTTAGATCAAGATATTAGATGCATCTGCCCGGGGGCAGATAAAGGGGGCTCTTACACCTGTTTTCACCACAGAATAGCTTTCTCTTGGCAGACCCCCTGAGTACCCTACTCATTTCTTTTTAAGCTAACCAGGCTGAAATATTATTATCCTGTTTTCATGAGGTTCCTCCATCACTTATTTTCCGTGGTGGTTTCTGCACTGTTGGAAAGGGGAACAGAGCAATGCTGTCTTGGAATATGAGGGTCCTTTACTGCTCCTCCCACTGTTCAGAGACCTTCAGAGAACTAATTTTCCTGTTCTAGTCTCAGAATGGATGTTCCAGTCCTAGTTTTAGTCCTAGTTCTAGGGTCCCAGCATCCATTCATCCGTGTCTCCCCGTGCAAGGGAGCCTTTTCACTCACCATGAAATGAAACCCCTGGGGAGACATTTAAAAGGCCAGAATCATCTCAAAAAACAGTTTGTGATATGGAAAAAAAAATATTTTCACAGTTAAAAACATTTTTAAAATTTAAAAATTAAAAAATATTCTTTTCAGAATTACAAATGCAGAAGTAACTTAAATAAGAAGAATCCGAGTGTCAATACAAGGGTTCAGGAGACAGGAATGACCAGCTGTTGTTTTCTTGGTGCTTGGTTTAGGAGATAAACCACAGCTCCAACAACATTGTTCCCAATTGTTCCCAATCCATGGAGCAACAGCATCTCTCCAGGCAGGAGCACCTCGTGGTCTCCAGCTGATGGTGGGGCAGAGAAAAGGGGTGGCCTTTATTCACCACATCGACACCCACAGGCTTTGATTTCACAAACAAAATCACTGGAAAAGTCATAGAATGAGACTGAAAACTTGGAATTTCCATGAATTTTAGTCTTGGGCATGTGGAAAAAGATCAGCACTGAGCTCTGTTTGCCAGTCACGGTGTCCATGGAAAGTTTTCCTGCACTAGTTGGAAATTCAAGCAATTTTCTGGCACTGCATTTTTGATACGTAACTCCACGTTCCAACAACTGGCAATGGTGAAGTTGTTACGGTCTATTTATCTGTATTTAATTATTTTTATGCACCCATCACTGTAGCATCTGGATCAAATGTAATAATGCATTAAATTAAACTGTCTAGAGTGGAATTCCCAATCTGTTCCCGTCCCCACACCGCCCCAGCCAGCCCAACAGCAGCAGTGACAACAAAGACAAGATCTTTCAAAGAGCTGGACTTCAGTGGCCAGAGAGGAGGACAAAGCCAGGTGTGAAATGCTGTATTTTGCATAATAAAACCCCACAATGGCTCGGGTTGAAAGGGACCTTAAAAACACCCAGTGCCACCTCTGCCATGGTGACACCTCCCACTGTCCCAGGCTGTCCCCAGTGTCCAACCTGGCCTTGGGCACGGCCAGGGATCCAGGGGCAGCCACAGCTGCTCTGGGAATTCCATCGCCATCCTCCCAGGGAACAATTCCTGCCCAATGTCCCATTCCCTGTGTCCTGTCCCTCCATCCCTTGTCCCCAGTCCCTCTGCAGCTCTCCTGGAGCCCCTTCAGGCCCTGCCAGGGGCTCTGAGCTCTCCCTGGAGCTTCTCCTTTCCAGGTGTCCCAGCCTGGAGCAGCAGATCCATGTCCTTCCTGTGCTCAGCATCCCAGGATCCAGGGCTCCAGGGTGGGTGGGTGTCACAAGAGGGGAATAGAGGGACAGAACCAGGCACCAAATGAGCTGTCTGAGGAAGGAAGGAGCCTACCAGGCCCTTCTTTTGGAGCAGCTTCCTCCACATCTGCATTTCCACTTGCTCTGAGAAGCCTCAGAGATGCTGAATGCATGAGGAGATCCAACTGAGATATTCAGAAAACCAGGACTACAAATATTTTCACCTCTCAGTAACCTGGAGTGCTGGACAACCTAACAATGGTTAAAAGAGGTAAATTTGGCTCCCCTTTGTACACAACCCTATTGATTTCACATTCTACACTTTAAGATAGTGCTGAGATCATTATGTGTCTTTTAATAGATTTTGACTCCGGAGACAAACACGTCGAGAGCTGTCATCACCAAGATGCCTGCTGTCATTGTGCCATCTTCTTAACCTAACGTAAGGAAATTCATATTTAGTGAACGAGGAAATTACTTTGGGTATGTATCATTCAAATCCTTAAGGATTATTGGCTAATTAGGAGCACAGTAATGTAAATTTGCCTTGTGTCAGGTTTTCAGGAACAGTAAAATAACATAATTAAGCAGTGAGCAAAGTAGATCATTTAAGCTACTCTTCACTGACAAATGTATATGATGTCTAAATATACCACGGGCTTCTAAACTAGTAACTAATGAGAACTGACTGGAAAGTCTAAAACAATGGTTTAAAAGAGAAATCGAGTATGTTAATCCAGAGTAAATAGCTGCAGCTCACACTTGGTGGCATTAAGGAGGAGGAGGGGGATGTTTCCAGCCTCTCTGGCTGCCTGCCTGTGTCCCTGGCTGGTGGCAGAGGCAGCCCAGACCCCTTCCCGCTCCGTTTCGCAAGAATCCAGTGAATCTGTGCAGCTGCAGCAAGGAAAAAAAATAAAAAAAATCTCCTCATGGAAATTCAGCACAAACCTAAACAAGGTCTTTGCATATGCAATTGCACGCGTGGTTTGGGTTTTTATAACCTGATTCTTCTTTTTTCCTGCTTTGGTTCACCCTGTGTTTGCTGGGTGGTGACTTTGCGTGACACACACGACCAGAGCCTTGTGTGATCCTGCACACGACCCTGGCTTTGCTTCTTGTTCGAGCAAGCCTGGCTGAAATCAGGCCCCGTGAGGGTCTCTGTTACATCAGGACAGTGGCACAAAGTGGGGAGGGAAGTGACACGAGCTGGTGGCAGAGAGCAGCCACCTGCAGAGGATCCTCACGTCCCGAGCAGCTCCCAGCGCTCCCACGAACCGCAGAAAATTATTCACACAAACTGCACAGCCAAATCCTCCTCAGCCCCTCCTTGGAAACATTAATATTTTGAAGTGCAGATGTTCCAGTTTAATATCTGGCCCTCAGCGCTGCAGCAGAGGATGGGTGGGTACCTCGTGCAGGAGTGGGAACATTTTCAGTGCTCCACCAGAGGCACGCACTGAACTCTTGTTTCTGAGATCCTGCAGCTGATCAGCTCCGTGCCTGAACGAGCAGCTCCCCAAGGCAGGCAGAGGATCTCCTCTGAAACCCCTCAGACAAGGAGAGTTTTCTGCTCACTATCCCCTGATTTCTCTCTGCTGTTCCTGGGTGTGACCGTGCTCCCAGCCAGGGCTGATGCCATCCTCCAGACTGGAGCCCTGGCACGTCCCCTCTTGTGTTTTGGGTGGTGCCACCTGCCAGTCACCATCGTGGGGTGAGGAGCTGATGGAAAAACCCCTCTCGGTGCTTCCCCTTGTGACAGCAGCTCACAGTGGAGGTCTGCACTTCAGAATTCCTGGTTTTCCCACTCACAACTCTGCCTGCTCACTCTTGCCCTTTCCTTCTTCCTCATACCAACCCAAATATTCCTGCCCTCTGCAAAGGACTGGGATTGTCAGATCCAGTTGCATCCACGGCATGGAGCAATCATCTTCCCTAATTTATAGAGAACCCTTTCACAGTTCCAGCACTGGGAATAGATCCAGGCTGCAGGAGGTTATTGCTGTCAGAGCTGCAGCTTGGTGTGAGGCACAGAGGAGGTGGGAAGGAGGTGTCAAAGACACCCAACACACCTTGAGTCCCCATCCCCAGAGGGATTTGGAGGAGGTGGCACGTGGGGACTTGGCCAGGGTGGCAGTGCTGGGGAATGGTTGGACTCTGAGATGGTCAGAAAGGGCTTTTCCAACCTCAAGGATTTGTTGATTCCACGATTTTTTCCCACTCAACCACCACACTTGGACACACTTTGGGAGATGGGACCCTGCTGCAGCAGGCACCAGGAGAAGCGCTGGCATTTCCAAATTCCAGCCTGATGGGCACCAACACTCAAACACCCACAAAAGCCTAAACCCTGAACACTGAACCTCAGCTAAGCTCAAAAAAATCCTGCAATTAAAAGTGTTCAAACTCACCCTGACTGCAAACACAAATAATTTACTTTGGGTTCCATGCCAGAGTTTGCAATTACATTGAATAAGTCATTTACAACTGTCTGCTAATCAAAGAGATAATATGTAGAATAAGTGTTTCACAGCAATTAAATCTTTTTTTCTCCCATTAACTAAAAAAGGTTATTTTGCAGCCTCTTTGTGCTGAAATGTAACAGCACAAATATAGTGCTTTGTTATCAGTTTAAAAATTGAAACCTCTGTGCATCCTTTTTTTTTTTTCTTCTTTCCTTCTGGATTCCAGTTAAGTAAAATTGCCTTTCATGAGAAATGCTTGCAAATTATCAAAGACTTCCTTTTAAACAAGCTCAGAGAGTATGGAGCAAATGCCTTCCTTCCAAAGTAATTGGAATTTCTATCTAAATTATTCTTGGACAAATTAAAAGTGCCAAATATAAGTCAATTTTTATTGGGAAGAATTCTATTATAGTTTGTAATAAAGGAAAACTAAAAAACATGCCACAGCATCCTTGGAAAAGTGGAAAGTATTTTAGGAAGATCGAGAGCTCTCAGCTTCCTATGATGCTTATTAAAAACTACTTTCAATGAGGTGATTAGGGAGAAAATTGTCAAGTAAGCAGAGAAAAAAATTACTTCTAAGCCTAATCAGTGTATCACAGAATTAGTCCTTTCCTCCTTTAGAGATAACATCCAGCTGATGGCCTTGTCACCACGGATAAAGGCTATTTTGATTTTATACAGGCTAGCTCTTAAATATTAATTTTTCATAAAAAGGAAAATAATTTCACAGCTAAAACCTCCCCCCTCCTTCCTGGCTCCTCATTCCAGCTCAGAAAAGGGCAGTTGTCACCCCAAAATGAAGTCATTTTCAGCCCTCTGTGTCTAATCGTGGCGAGAGCCAGTAAAATAAATCAGCGAGGAGTAAAAGTAAAATTTGCAATAACCTGATACTACTGCCTCTTCCTCCCACATCTCAGGACATAAAACTTACTGTCAGAAGAACTCACAGCACAAGAATTAATCAAGGAACTCTTAAAATACTCCAAGCACCTTTCCTTCTGATGACTAATTTGCCTTTCCCATTGCAAACTACTAATTTTTTATCTCAATCGATATGTACAAATATACCTTCCCATCAATCACCCAGGGCAAGGCCAAACTCCCACTATTTATGTAAGACTGACTACAAGATGAAACAAAAATTGACTACAGCAAACCTGGGCTGCCGTGACAGCCCCGGAGGGAGGGAGGGGAGGGGAGGGGAGGGGAAGGATGGGAGGGATGGGAGCAGGGGGGAATGAGCACCTTGGGAAGGAACGAGAGGGGCTCATGGGAGAAAAAATCTTCACCAGGCAAGACAGAGGTGCTGGGAAAATCAGGGGGTGGCAGAGCAATGGAAAGAGCCCCAAAAGAATCTCTTAGAAATGCCCAGAAGTCCCAGAGGAAGAAGTTCAGAATGAGCAGGAAAAAGGGAACAATGGAAAAAATGGCTGAGATGTGAGAGAAAGTGCCCAGAATTGCTCTGTGGAGAGAGGAGAGGCCAGAAGAAATACAGAAATAACTCAGATTGAATCAGAGTGACCCCAGCAGAACCCAGAAGAATTAGGGGATGTATCAGTCAGGGAGATTTTCTCAGTCAAGGAGGATTGAGGAGGAAATCATTTGGAGGAAGCATTTGGAGATGGAAACAGCCACACAAGGAGTGTGCAGGTAAGGACAGTCCCTCCAGGGCAGACACACCTGCAGACAGCTGCCAGGCACTTCCTGACTCCATGGGAAAATCCATGGAGAGCTCCAGACAAGCCCCAAACCCAGACCAGCCCAGAGCTGCCCCAGGGATGAACACGGCACCGCTCCAGACCTCAGACCTTGGATTATAAACTGCATGGGAACACTGCTGCCCACACACACAAACCACAACTCCTCACCAGGCTGGGCCACGTCAAGGATGGAGAAACTCAACTCAAATGTGAATTCTAAGGCTGTTTCGTGCTGAAGAGCTGCAAAGGAGATCAGTGGGAAGAGGCAGAAGTGGTCACTGTGTCTCTGCTCCCTTGACAAGCTCCACTGTTGGAAGTGTTTTCACTGGAAAAATAAAGACCATAAACAGGTAAAAGGATTTAAAGGGGTTTCTAAGAAAGATGGGGACAGACTTTTTAGTAGGGCCTGCAGTGACAGGACAAGGGAGAATGGTTTACTAGATGAGGGGAGGTTCATACTAGAAGTAAGAAAGATTTTTTGGTGAGAGTAGTTAAACACTGGCACAGGGTGCCCAGAGCAGCTGTGGCTGCCCCTGGATCCCTGGCAGTGCCCAAGACCAGGCTGGACATTGGGCTTGGAGCAGCCTGGGACAGTGGGAGGTGTCCCTGCCCATGGCAGGGGTGGCACTGGGGGGGATTTAAGGTCCCTTCCCATACAAACCATTTAATGAATCCTTCCAGGAGCACCAGGTCCGCCGCCTTCCACTTTCCACCCAGGAAATTCCCTCTGCTTGGGCTGAGCTTTCTTGGACTTCTGCCACCTCTTCCTTACAAGAAATAGGATCACAGCAGCCTCAGAGCCCAATATCCCACATTAAGTGAGCAGAGGAAGGAATCAGAGCAGAAAAGAGCAGGACAAAGCCCTGGAAACACAACATGTGAATTCCCAAACCCTGACTCGGAGCAGAAAGACGCTGAAGCTCGGCCCTGCTGTTTTCCATGAGCTGAATCCATATTTTACTGGTTAAAATGACTTCATCACCAATCTAAAGGCACATTGGGCATAAACCCCTTCACTGACCATTCCAAACCACTGGGGCTGTTCAGACACCCCAGAGCAGTGGGTAGGACAGGACTGACACCAGCCCAAAATAATGGATACGGGTGGGAAGGATCTCCCGGAGCTTTGGATGGGCTCACTTCGGAAGACAAAGGCTGATGGACTTCAGTGGGACTGCACCACATTATTAAGGTTATAGATGTGCCTAATTACCTCGATGAAATATGGACCAATTTGTTAATTTAAGTGAGCAAAGTAGTAAATCATGTTAAATACGGTGGCACCGTGGTGCTGCTTCTGACAAAACTGGATTTCGTGTAGAATGAAAAATTTCTGGTCAGAGTTGAGGGCTGTCCTCATTCAGGGGTTCTTGCACACATCTTTCTACCCCACAAAAAGCATAATACAAAAGTTACTTTAAAAATAATCTTTAAAAAACCTTAAAAATACATTTAACAATAAACATTTTCCTCTGTGAGACAAGCAATATATATATACACATATATATTTACACACATTTTAAAACCAGAAAATATATATTTCTCAAATCCTTGTGATGTTATTCAACTCAGTTCATTAAACCCTGACTAAGAGTTTTAAATCAAAGACAAGGTTTTAGGCATTATTAAAACAAAACAATAAAAACAATAACACAAAAACCAAACCCACAGAAGCAGGAAAACCCTCCCCACTGCATTTCTTTTCCTCTCTGTCACAAAAAGGCCCCAGAGACTCTAAATTTGACTCTTGGTACCACTAGTCAGATCGAGTTTATTAATTAAGACAAGAACTTATTGGAATTTACCTTGAAAGACCACACAAGGTACATTATTAGAATAATTTCCTTATAAAGAATAGGAAAAAAAAAAAAAAAGGAGGATTTTAATTGAAATTCTTGTTATATTGGTGCCAGACTGGGTTATTGCACCCACACTGTCACTTTACCCCACCCCTCTAGAAAGCAAAGCAGAGTCTTCCCAAGTTAAGGAATTTATTAAATGGAACAAAGAAAATAAATGTCAATCCTCTAAAATTATAACAAGGAAATAAACAATAGAGTCATGGAATGGTTTGGGATGGGAGGGACCTTGAAGACCATCTTGTTCCAGCCACCTTTCACCAGACCAGGCTTTTCAAAACCCCAAATAGTTCCAAGTTTAAATTATTGGAATGATTCTCCTACCTTGCAGAGCATTTGGACACGCTCAGAACAAACCAGACAAGTAGTTTTATAACAGAAGGACTGAATTCTGTTTTATAACAGAATTTCTTAGGCTTAAAAAGGAGGTTTGAATTAATTTACATTTGCAGGACATCTTTTAAATGCCTCCTTTCTTTATCCAAAGGGCGCCCACAACATTTAGAAGAAGCTCATGAGGAAGAGGTGAAAACTGGAAGTGATGTCCTGTGCTCACACAACCCCTGTGCAGGAGTTCCCCTCGTTTGGTGCTGGCTGTGGCACTGGGAGCAGGAGCAGAGGGCAGGGAAGGAATTCCTGGGCCTGGAGGGGGTTGCACAGCAGCTCAGGGCAGCTCAGGTTTGGGGCCAGCCTGGCTGGAACCTGCTGATGGCTCTGCCTTGCTCAAAGTGCTGAAATTTGGATGTTGCATCAGCTCCATCCCCTCTCACTGTGACGCTTTCAGTTTCAGCTTTCATATTTTCCAGATTCTGTGCTGCATTGGTGTGTGACTCTGAACTTCACACAAAGTGTTGGCCAGCTCTCCTCACAGCTCAGACACAACAATCCTTTTCCAGCCCCAGAACCAAGGGCACAGCTCAGCTTCAGCCCCAAAAAGTGCAAACAACAGGGAACTGAGGAGAGCAAACTGGGAGGGTGGGACTGCACAACCTGAAACTGTAACTGGACAATGAACCCCAATATGGAAATGGAGCAAAACTTATAAAAGTGTGAAAACTCATGACCAGCTGTAGCCCTGGCCAGGCTCTGGCACTGCCCGAGGTGTGTCCTTTGAAGGCCTTTAATAAATCCCTGCTTTATTCCTTTAACTCTGCCCAGCCTCTGCTCCAGGTCAGCCTCTCCAGGCATCCACCGAGGGCTCAAACCAAACGTTTCAGGCACCTGAGAAAGAGAGAAAAAGCAAAGCTGAAGGAGCCTGAGCCTCAGGAAGGCTGACAATCCCAATCCCTGCCCGCTCATCTCATACCCCAGTGAGAACTGGATCCCTTTTGAAACGCTCAGGAGGCACAGGGGGAGTTTTCAGAGGGAATTTTAGCTACTTTGGAGAGCAGCACCTCTGCTGGGGCTGTGCAGAGCGTGCCCTGCTCCACTGACACACGCAGCATCAGCCAGCATTGTGTCTAAAGATTATCAGGCTACACTGAATATTAATTCAGCCCTGCGCTGTGCAGAACGACAAACTCAATCAGTGAATTTATTGGAGACATATTTAAGAAGGGGTATTTATGGATTAGGCACAGATTTTAGAAATGAAATGGGAGACAATCTAACAAATCTATCAGGAATAAGATCAACAACTTAAAGTTTAAACCAATCATCTTGAGTATATATTTGAACTTGGATATGCAGATGTGGTGCACAAGTCCCAATGGTTCAGCAATACACTCAAAGGATCAACAGCCCTATAGACAGCTAAATTACTCGGAAAGCCAGGGAATTTATCAAACATGAATTTCAAAGTGGATTCTAGCCTGCAGGAAAAAATGGAAGTGCCCATTAATGTACATACAAAATAAATGTTGTCTGCAAGCTCATTCAACTATTTATTTTTGACACAGAACTGGCTAAAGATTTTTTAATTTACATAAAAAGGTACAAAGACTGCAACCCCTTTGATGGAAGAGATGGGAATAAATATCCTGCAAAAGAGGGTTTGTTTGTTTTTTAAAGAAGCACTAACAACCTCGCAGGTACCACACAAAGGAATCATTTACGCTCTTTCACATCTATTAGTGCATTATTTATAACTAACTCCAATTTGAGAACGTTGGCATTAAGTCTGTTTCTCACATGTAGAGGAAATTCTTACAAACTGATCATATATTATGGATGGAAATTGTAACAGCTACACTGAGACTGGTTAAAGCAGACACAGCTGAATTCCATGAACGCTGGAGGAGGATGGAGCCCTTCCTAACTTAGGTACTGCCCAAGTATTTATTTATTCTACTGACCAAACCAGAGAGAAAAAAAGAAGTTAAATTTGTGCACTGCTGACAGAACATTTATTTTTAAAAAACGGTTTTAAGATTAAAAAAAGAAATAAAAACCATTGAGTCATTCACAGGCCTTTCCAAACCAAGACCCTGCTTTGATTGTGTAAGGGGAGGGGCTGAGCATCATTAAATCTGAAAAAAAAACTACACATAAATTACATAGGATAAACTTATGATTACAACATATTTTAAAACAAAATTCATATTTCACCCCTAAATGAAATAATCTTAAATCCTCCTAACACTTTTAAGATGTGGCCTTCTGCCCAACCCAAACTTGCCAAAATTGGCATTCAGAAGAACCTTCCTTCAGAAGAAACTCATTAACTGTGTTGTAATTCATGGGATTTATACCTTCAGTCTTGTGACTCGGGGAGTATTTTTAAAGCCTCAGACACTTGAACCAAGTTGCTGTGTTGGTCTCTCAGCTTTCACTGAGGTTCAGGTCAAGTCTTAACTCTTTTCTGAACCAAACCCCACATTAAGAGTGCTTGGCATTCTTAACAATATCAGATTTCACTCTCAACTGCTGTAGCTTTGTGGCTGACAATGCCGTGTTGCAGAAAAACTGAGGGGCAAAAAAGTTTTTTCATTCACATCCCAAATCCTCCTTCCCTTCCAAAAGGGATCCACTGGCAGAGATCCCCAGCCTGAGGCTCCCTCAGGCCAGCAAAGAATGAGACAAAACTTCCCAAAACTCTATTTGAGCCGGTGAAATTCTTCACTATTTGGAATAATTTGGCCATGCTACCAACGGTGCTGGACTTTAAAGCAGCCCAATTCTTCAGCTGCACTGAAATGGAGTAGAAGGAGAAGGGAGGGGACGAATTATAGCAAATATCCTCAGCACCAATCTGCACATCACACCCACGTGGGGGGCAGAACACTTTGCAGGACACTCCATGTAAGAGGGATTAAATTTGAGTTTTAAAAAAAAAATCACACAGGAGACTCTCATGATTTATTTGTCGTCCTCATAACCAGAGGATGTTTGCTTACATGTTAAACTCTTCACCACAGTGGAAGGTGTTTGTATGTAGGACCCGAGATGGAGGAAAAATGCTTTATTACTTTATAATACATCACACATAATAAATATTTGTTTAACAAAGCCTGCCTGAACTTCCTGCATTAATCAAAATTGAACGTGGCAGGACTTGTATGATTAACTCAAAAGCCATATTCCAAATGATAAATAAAGTAATATTAACCTCGTGTGTTCATTAATAATGCAAGTTCTCCATAGTTCACAAACACAACCGATACAGTTAATTGAAGGTTCACATTTGTAAAATATTCATAATTACAGTTTCAACGTTCTGTTCACTCAGGATCCAACCTAATAAAAATCACATTCCATGTGCTCTTCAAATTTAAACCCATCACTCCTCTTCATTAGGCTCTTGATGTGATGTAACACAGAAATAAACATCATTACCTGCTCCTGGGGGAGCAGTTCTTGAATTCAGAAGTTCTGTCTCAGCAGAGATTTCACCTTTGGTCCCCAATTTCTGAGACACTCACTCTGGGAGTCCAGAGCCTTAAAAACTTTATGATATTGGCAGTTTCTCTGGGCACCCTGTGCCAGGGGCTGCCCTCCCCCCCAGGGAACAATTCCTGCCCAAAATTCCATCTAAATCTCCCCACTGTCACCTTAAAGCCACTCCCTGTGTCCTGTCCCTCCATCCCTTGTCCCCAGTCCCTCTCCAGCTCTCCTGGAGCCCCTTCAGGCCCTGCCAGGGGCTCTGAGCTCTCCCTGGAGCTTCTCCTCTCCAGGTGAACATTCCCAGCTCTCCCAGCCTGGCTCCAGAGGGGCTCCAGCCCTGGGAGCATCTCCATGGCCTCCTCTGGACTTGTTCCAGCAGGTAGATATAACATAAATGTAAATATAAACATAAATGTAAATGTAAACACAAATGTAAATGTAAATACAAATGTAAATGTAAATGTGTCCTTTTAAAAAACCCACAAAATTCCCCCCCAAAACTCCAAACAACAATTAAAAAAAAAAAGAAAAAAAAACGGAAAACAAAACAAAACAAAATAAAACAACAACAAAAGCCCAAAAAACAAACAAGCAATCCTACAAAATAAATTAAAAAAAAAAAAAAGCACCTAATTCACATCTCTTACCCACGAGTGTTTTGGGAACAGAACTAGCAGAGGTTTCTGCCACCAGCCCCTCCCAAAGGGTCTGAAATCAGACTGAGCAGAGGCGTGTCCGAGGTCAGGGTGGTCCATGAGAGGTGCCCATGCCAACCTGGCAGTTCTGACTCCTTTTATCCCTTTAGGAGAATGAACAGCACTGGAGAATCCTCTGGGACTGGGTGATAAACCTGGTTCAGTGCTGGAGAGGGCCAGACTTGGTTTTTAAGAGGTTTTAAATGCATCACCCAACCCTGGGATGGCTCTGGGTGAGGGAATCTCCAGGTTTCACTGCAAACATTCACCTACACGCCACTCAAAATCCTCTCTGCCCGCTCCTTTGCAAAATACAGCTTGGTAAAAAGTGTTAATGAACAATTTGGGCAAAAAACGTTCGCTTGAGCCAAACCCTGTGGTTATTCTGTGCTCAGAAGCCAAGTGTGTAGCTGGCTATAAAAACCTGTACACAGCCCATGGTGAAGCAGTGCCTTTGTGCTTGCAAAGTGCAGGCAACTCACACCTACAATCCAAACATTCAGCATTCACTCCCCACAAAAGAAAGGGAATATTTGCTGTGAATCCATGTGTTTTTTCCCCCCCAACAAATATCCCTGACAGTGAATTCCTTCATGGGATCCCCAATGTAAAAAGCTGTAAAGCGACAGCCGCGGTGCCAACACGAATGTGCTTTAAAATCTGAGTGAATGCTCAGGTGGAAAGTGCTTGGGTGTGAGAAGCTGCCCGAAATTTTGCCTACACACAGTTGGTCTGTGCCCATTTGTGATACCCATGACTTCTTTTTTTTTTTTGTATTTATTTTTTAATGCATTAATTCTGTGAAAGTCGTCACACCCATCAGCATCCAGAAGAGAGGAGCACAAGCGAATGCCATCCTCACTGCACCATATTTTATGCCTTGTTTTTATTTCCTTGCCTCGCCTTTCAGTGTAAACAGTAGATGTTGTTCTAAGAGGTCACTTTTATGTGCTGGTGCACCACTGAACTGTTTAGGTTTAAAATGACACTACTGTTTAAGACCCAGTAATTTTCAGAACGTCTGATTTACTGCTCTGGCACTCTATAAGCCTCATTTCATACCTCCAAGAATGAACTAGTCAAAGTGTTAAATAAACATGAAGTATAAGGCTTGTTTTCTTTCCAAAAGTGCAAGCACTGTGTTACTCTAATGATTAAATATTGTTTAAATATACAACTGAGTGACTGGTTTCACAGTCGATTCTTTCCCTCTGCTTCATTTTATGTATTAATTATTTTGTGTTCAGACAAAGGCTTTAATTAAGAAGCATAAAGAGTTTCTGAAGAGTGAAGAAGTAATGGTTTCATCTGCATTAAACTGATTATAAACAGTTATTTCTGAAGGAAAAAGGCATCAGGGACAAAAAAAACAAAACAAAAAAAAACCAAGAAAAAAAACCTTAACTAAGCTGGAATCTGTTAAAGGTGGAAGGATCTGATCCAGCACAGGCATCCAGAGGGTCCAGGGCAAAGTAATCCCATTTACTGACCCCAGATGTTGTGTCCTGAGCCCCACTGCACCCCAAAACACCCAACATGCAGGAGTTCAGCTCTTACCAGGGGTGTGGAGGCACTGGTGCATCCCGTGCCCCCTTCCCACGGCTCATCCCTGAAATCCCTGAGGGATTTCATAGCCAAGGCCCTTGGGATGTATTTAAAACTCAGTATATTGAGCCAAGTATCACCAGCCACGACCTGCCTCATGGAGACAAAGAAGAAACAGAGTTACCTCGTGTGGTTCTGTGGATCCTGAAGAAAATTCACCCATGGGAAGGGAGCTCTAAACCAAGGCCCTGGCTCCAACACAGCTTTAAAAGCCATTTTAAGCAGGAGATTAGTAAAAACTTCTCAATGCAAAGTAGCACAGGTCTTTAAATCCTCGGCAAGGTCTGTGCCATAGCAACAACCTCCCACAGATCTTGGAAGAATCAGCAAGAGGATGAGCCCAAGAGGGGAAGGTGCACAGGAGACAGCTCCATCCTCCAGGAAAAGGGTTCCAGGCTTGTGCTTTCCATGTTTTTAAACAGAGGATTTGGAGAAAATGTATTCTTTTATGGTCATGTCAAAAAAAAAAAAAAAAAAA
>VYXD01004242.1:0-10690 GCA_013397195.1 Hylia prasina | reverse complement strand
GCTCCCCGCCCCGTGCGCCCGCTGCCGTTCCCAGGGCACCGGACGCTGTACGTGGGCGTGCGGATGCCGCTGGTGCGCCAGGGCCACCGGCACCACCGCGCCCACGGCCAGAAGCACCGCAAGCGGGAGCGCGACCGGGAGCCGGCGCCGGCGGAGCAGGGCTACCACTGTAAGTCCCCCTGGCCACCAGGGCACTTTCCAACCAGGCCCCTGTAGATACTTTGTAGGGCTGTTTTAGCGAGGAAAAGTGGGGTTTTTTTTAGCAAGGCTCCTCTTTTTCCAAACTTTTCTCTGGTTTTGGAGTTAAATCCGCAGTGGGTTTGGGGATGCTGGTGTAAAAGTGGAGGTGTGGGGAAGGGAAGCAGCCCGTCCTTATGGAGCGTGGATGGAGGCTCCACCCTCCCCTGGCTCTGTGAGAGCCCGCAGAGAGCTGTGGCAGTGTGGTGCTGCCGGGATGGATCCAGGCTCTCTGATGGGGCGGGGAATCCCCTCCTGTCCCCAGACACCCCATCCCAGCGGGTCCAGTTCATCCTGGGCACGGAGGAGGACGAGCAGCACGTCCCCCACGACTTGTTCACGGAGCTGGATGAGATCTGTGTGAAGGAGGGAGAGGATGCCGAGTGGAAGGAGACGGCCAGGTAAATCCCTGGGATTTGGGAATGGCAGGAAGCTGCATCAGGAGGGGTTTAGGTTGGATAATGGGAAAAGTTTCTGCCCCTACTGGAACAGCTCCTCAGGGAATGGTCACAGCTCCAAGGCTGCCAGAGCTCCAGGAGCGTTTGGACCAAGCTTTCTGGGACAGGGTGGGGTTTTGGGGTGTCTGGGCAGGGCCAGGATTTGACTTGATGATCCTTGTGGGTCTCTTCCCACTCAGGAGATTCCATGGTTCTAGAGGTCATGCTTGGACATTGGGGTTTGGGGATTAGTGGGATTTTCGGGGTTATCCTGGGCCAGAAGTTGGATTTGATGGTCTTTGTGGGTGCCTTCCAATTCCAGAGTTTCCATGATCCTGTGATCCTCATAGGTCCCTTCCACCTCTGGATATTCCATGATTCCAGAGGTCAGGGTCACCACTCTCCGTGGGATTGTTGGGGTGTCCTGCACAGGGCTGGGGGTTGCACTCTTTGATCCTTGTGGGTCCCATCCAGCTGAGGATATTCCATGATCCCTGCTGCCAGCTGCAGTGGCAGAGGCACCGTTCTGTTCTCTGGCACCTGGAACTTTCCCAGCTGCAGGAACCTCCTCCTGCCACCCCACGGTTTGATTCGAGGGGTTGCGGGGCTGGAGCCGTTTTTTTTTCTTTTCTGGCTGATCCCACCCCAAATCCACAGGTGGCTGAAGTTTGAGGAGGACGTGGAGGATGGGGGCGAGCGCTGGAGCAAACCCTACGTGGCCACGCTGTCCCTGCACAGCCTCTTTGAGCTGCGCAGCTGCATCATCAACGGGACGGTGCTGCTGGACGTGCGCGCCACCAGCGTCGAGGACATCGCCGGTACCGCGGGGACCTCGCTCCGGGAAACCCTGCCCGGGGCTCAGGGGGGTCCCAGCTGGCCTGGTGGGGTTTCCAGGGTGTGAGTGGGGTTTGGGTGTGCAGCTCTTGCTGGCAACGTGGGGTCCATTGGAAAGCGATTTTTTGGGTTAGAGAGCGGCTGGACAAAGATCTGCACTGAAAAGGAGAAAGTTCTGCGGTAAAAAGGGAGAATGTCCTGCAGCAAAAAGGGAGAATGTCCTGCAGCAAAAAAGGAGAATGTCCTGCAGTAAAAAGGGAGAATGTCCTGCAGCAAAAAGGGAGAATGTCCTGCAGTAAAAAGGGAGAAAATTCTGTAGTAAAAAGGAGAATGTTCTGCAGCAAAAAAAGAAGGATGTCCTGCACATTTTTGAGTATTTCAGGACCTGGCTCTTCAGCTCTCCAAGAGCTGATCCTCGTTCAGTAATGACTCATTCCGAGCCATTTCCTCGCATTACATTGATTCCATGTTCCCTCCACGCCCGGGGTTCAGGGCTGTAAAGGCAGAGTGGCTGTGGCAGGGCAGGTTCCTGCTCTGACTGGTGTCCCTGTCCTGCCCAGACCTGATCCTGGCCCAGCAGGAGCCGTCGCCGGAGTTCGATGAGCGCACGCGGGCCAAGGTTCGGGAGGTGCTGCTGAAGAAGCACCACCACCAGAACGAGAGGAAAAGGAACAACCTGCTGCCCATCGTGCGCTCCTTCGCCGACGTCAGCAAGAAACAGGACCTGCACCTGCTCGAGAAGCCAGGTGAGGTTCTGGGGGGCATGGAGCCAGGTGAGGTTCTGTGGGGTTTGGAGCCAGGTGAGGTTCTGTGGGGTTTGGAGCCAGGTGAGGTTCTGCGGGGTTTGGAGCCAGGTGAGGTTCTGCGGGGTTTGGAGCCAGGTGAGGTTCTGCGGGGTTTGGAGCCAGGTGAGGTTCTGGGGGGGTTTGGAGCCAGGTGAGGTTCTGCAGGGTTTGGAGCCAGATGAGGTTTCTGCCAGGCTTTACCACAAGGTGAAGGTTTCTCCAGGGATTTGGCACCAGGTGAGGTTCCTGCCAGTTTTTAGCCCAGGTGAGGGTTTCTGGAGGGGATTGTCACTGGGGGAAGGTCTCGGTCTGATTTGGCACCAGCTGAAGGTTTCTATTAGGTTTTGTCACCAAGTGAAGTTTCCTCCCAGGACTTTAGCACCAGGTGAGGTTTTCTGCCTGTCTTTAGCCTGAGGTGAGGGTTTCTCCAGGCCTTGGCACCAGATGGGGGTTTCTGGGTGAGCTTGTCCCCATCAGATTTGTTCTGGCAAATAGCAAACAGCTCAGCCCCCTCCTTCCTCCCTTTCTGAGCGTCTTTCTCTTCCCTCCCAGCCCAAACCCTCACCCCTCACCCTTCTCCCACCACTACAGAAGCTAAAAACGGGGTGACCCCTGAGACCAGTGCCATGGACCTGAGCAAGGTGAGACCCCAGCACCTCCCCCACACCTCCAGGGGGGTGAGAGCGACCCTGGGGAGCCCTGAGGGCTCCGTTTTGGGGGATCCCTGAGAATGGCTGGTCCTGTCCAGGCGGAGCTGCACTTCATGAAGAAGATTCCCAGCGGAGCGGAGGCATCCAATGTGCTGGTGGGAGAGCTGGATTTCCTCCACCAGCCCCTCGTGGCCTTTGTCCGCCTGACCCCGGCTGTGCTCCTGTCGGGAATGACGGAAGTTCCCATCCCAACAAGGTCTGAAGGAGAAGAACCAAGTTTTTATTTAAAAAAACCCCAAACCCACTTGAAATTGCCCCAGGATTCGGGGCCCAAGGGAACAAGTGGGAGCTGCACATTACTCCTGTGCTGCTCCTCACCTTTCCCCCTTCGCTGCTGGATCTTCGAAACTTATGGACCAATTTTAATGAAATTGGCCCCAAAACGAGATTTGTGATTGGTTCTGATGAACAATTCAGCCCATGGAGGAGGCGAAGAACCAGTGTGTTCCCCCTTGAGGCCACAGGGATTTCCCTGGGTGCCCTTGGAGTGCAGCCACGTTCCCCTCTCTCAGTTTGGTGTTCCTTGCCCAGGTTCCTGTTTGTTCTGCTGGGGCCGGGAGGAAAAGCCCATCAGTACCACGAGATCGGCAGGTCCATGGCCACCACCATGACGGACGAGGTGTGACGAGATAAGGGGGATCTCGGGGTCACTTTTGGGGTTCTTCACCACGCCCTGTCCCTGGAGCAGTGAGGAAGAGGATTTGCTGTCCCAGCCTTCATTTGCATCCCAAAAGCCAGGCAGATTTACATCACCCCAAATCCTGAGGGATTAACCCCCTCCTTCCCTATGGGGTACCCAGGACATTGTCCCTGGGGGTGGCATCCCCGGGCCAGAAGAACTTCTGCCCTTTAAGCCAATGCCTCCAGGGTGGCCATGGGGGTAGGGCTGAAATCCCACCCGGGATTCATCCTGCACCTCGTCCTTCCCACATCCAGGGCTGGCACTGGTGCCATTGCCAGGGTGGTGGAACTCCTCCTCAAAGCCATGAGGGACGGTGACCTGATGGAGGAGACCATTACAAGCCCCACAATGTCCAGATTTTTCCTGCTGAGGGAACATTTCCAGCTGCCATTTCCAGCAGGAGATTTGGGGAAGACGATCCTGCCGCAGCCAAAGGAGAGCTGCCCTGGTGGGGCACCTGGGGTGGGCTGTGCTCTCACCTGGGGCTCTGCTCTGGGCAGGTTTTCCACGATGTTGCCTACAAGGCCAAGGACAGGGCTGACCTCGTGGCCGGCATCGATGAGTTCCTGGATCAGGTCACGGTGTTGCCGCCAGGAGAGTGGGACCCGTCCATCCGAATTGAGCCCCCCAAAAACGTCCCCTCCCAGGTGGGTGCTGTGAGGGGGATGGGCAGCACAAATACTGGTCAACTTGGAATTCCCAGTTTGGCACAGCCACACCCAGGCCAGGAGCAAAACACGCTGGTGGTTGATAATACACCTGAAAAATTCCTGTTTTGAGCTGAATTCCATGTTCATAGGAAAAGAGGAAGATGCCAGGAGCTCTAGATGAGAGTTCTTCCCACAGCAAACCAGAGAAACACAGCGGTCCTGAACTGGAGCGAACTGGGAGGTGGGAGCTCACCCGGTTTGGGGCCTTCCTCTGTTTTGTCCCCAAAATCTGAGCAGGCACCTCCCTTTGCAGCAGCTTTTGGGGTCCCGTGGTTCAGTGAAAGGGCTTCATGTTGCCACCTTGGTCCCCTGAGCTGGGCAGGGGGAAGATCTGGGAAGCGAGGAGGTCTGGGAAGTGAGGAGGTCTGGGCAGGGGCGAGATGTGGGCAGGTGGGACACCTGGGCAGGTGGGCCCAGTCCCAGCACCAGCACACTCGGGTTTCCTGGCTTTGGGGTGGGAACACCTCCAGGTGAAGGCATTTTCTGCACAAAGGAAACCGCAGGTGCTCTCCCAAGAGAACAGCCTGGTTTTCCCTCGCTGCAGGCTCTTTGGAGGCCTGGTCCTGGACGTGAAGCGCAAGGCCCCGTGGTTCTGGAGTGACTTCAGGGACGGTCTGAGCCTGCAGTGCCTGGCGTCCTTCCTGTTCCTTTACTGTGCCTGCATGTCCCCCGTCATCACCTTCGGGGGGCTGCTGGGGGAGGCGACCCACGGCCACATTGTGAGCTCCTCTCTCTGTCGGGACCGCAGGGAGGGGGAGACGCCCCAGACTGACCCCCCTGGACTGGTGGGAAGTGTCCCTGCCCATGGGGAGTGTTCGGAGCCCAAACCAGTCCCTGCCAACCCAACCCCTTGGTCCCTTCCAACCCAACCCGCTCCGCAATCTTTGAAATCTCTTGGCTGCTGTGAAATCCCTTTGGGATTTTGGGGGTGTTTTAAGCCTAAAGGTTTATTTACTCCCTGCTCCCTCTCTTCCCTGTCAGAGTGCCATGGAGTCGCTGCTGGGAGCATCCATGACGGGCGTGGTTTATTCTCTCTTTGCTGGCCAACCCCTCACCATCCTCGGCAGCACTGGACCCGTCCTGGTCTTTGAGAAGATCCTCTACAAATTCTGCAAGTGAGATGTTTGTCTTCTATCTTTTTGGGGAAAAGATTTTTTCTTCATTTTTTGGGCAGGGAGAAGGTGTTTTTCTTCTCATTTTCTCGGTGGTAGTTGTCAGATTTAAGTTGTTTGCTGGGTCACAGAGGTCTCGTGCTGCTGCTGTCGCACAGGAAGGGTGAGAGCCCTTGGGCTTGGGGTCATTTGGGGTTTCTGGCTTGGGGTCGTTTCAGGATTTTAGGGTTAAAATGATGCAGTGGGAGGAGGAGGAGCCAGAGGCTCTGGATGGATGCCCAAGGAAGGTGAGACAAATCACTCTGGTTTGGAAATGAGGGAGGATCTGGTTTCTACTGAGTACAAAACTTTTAAACCTGGTTTTTGCTGGAGGAGGAAATTGATTTTGCCCAAATATCCATGTAGTTTTCGATTGGAATATTTTGAGTTTGGGGGACTTCATTGAACAAGTAGGAGCTTTTCCTGGGAAATAGCTCTTTTCTGTGACAGTTCTTTCATCTTGGTGACTTTGGTGTTCTAGTGAACAGCCCTCACTAGAATTAAACTTCTCATTCAGCCCCAAGCTGACTGGGTGACCAAAGCAAAACCAGCTGGTTTTGGCTCTGGGGGATGTGGGAGAACCTTTCACAACCTCAATCAGCCTTCAAGGCGTTATGACAACATTAATTAACACTAATTAAACACTTGGCTTCTCCACCCACACCCTGCAACCTCAAGGACATGGAAACCTCAACTACCACCTGCAACCTCCAGACACTCCCACATTGCTCTTGATTTTCTCTGGAGCAAGGCTTGGCTCCAAGGCCGGTGCTGGCCTTTCCCCCAGGAGCTTTTGTGGTTTTCCAGGGAATACACGCTCTCCTATCTGTCCCTGCGGACGTGCATTGGGCTCTGGACTGCCTTCTTCTGCGTGGTGCTGGTGGCCACAGACGCCAGCTGCCTGGTGTGCTACATCACCCGCTTCACCGAGGAGGCCTTTGCCTCCCTCATCTGCATCATCTTCATCTACGAGGCCCTGGAGAAGCTGAGCCACCTGCGGGAGACCTTCCCCGTGCACATGCACAGCAAGCTCGACCTCCTCACCATCTATTAGTGGGTGTTCTCCTCCTCGCCCCTCGGAGCTGCCCCCGGGCTCGGCCCGGCGCAGTTCCCTCAGCCCTGTCCTGGTTCCCTCAGCCCCGTCCCGGTTCCCTCAGCCCCGTCCCGGTTCCCTCAGCCCCGTCCCGGTTCCCTCAGCCCAGTCCCGGTTCCCTCAGCCCTGTCCCGGTTCCCTCAGCCCCGTCCCGGTTTCCCTCAGCCCTGTCCCGGTTCCCTCAGCCCAGTCCTGGTTCCCTCAGCCCTGTCCCTGTTTCCCTCTCCAGCTGTAAGTGCGAGCCCCCGGCTCATCCCAGCAACGAAACCCTGCGGTTCTGGCGGAGCAACGGGATCAACGTGCTGGGAATCACCTGGGGAAACCTCACAGTGACCGTAAGTGCCCTGGGCCACTGGTTCCTCAGGGAGGCCAGGGGCGTTCACAGCTGCCCAAGCCACCGTCTTCAGGTGACTCTGGGCTTCCAAGTGCTCTGAGAAGTCCCTGCTTGAATCTCATGAGTACTTTTAACCTGCTTGGTCCTGGGAAGGAGAGCCCACCTTGCCCAGCCCACCTTACCCAGCCCACCTTGCCCAGCTCGGGATAAGAACTGTCCCCCTCAGCTGAGCTGTGGGACCTCGACCAAGGTTCAGGGAGTGCTTTGATTCTTGGAGCATTTGGAGGACTGAGGTTCCTGCCTGAAGGCAGTGATTAGCTCCCTTAATTGGTTCCTAATGACTCCAGGCCCTGCTGTCTGTAGGGTCTCACATACATTTGCTGTTGGAGCAGCCCCACAGGGATAATCCCTGGAAGCAGAGCCCAGGTGTGGGACGGGAGCTCTTTGGGACATCTCCAGCCCCTTTTGGCCTTGTCCTGAGAGCCCTGACTGCAAAGGGATAATTTGCCTCTTTTTCTGTCCTGTTGTTGTCCCAGCCCTCATTCCCTGTTCCCTCTTTATCCACAAATTTCCAGCATTTCCTTCCTCTCTGGTGTTTTCCTCAGCCATGGTGGAGCAGAGGACGTGCTGTGGGTCCGTGGTGTTCCACTGTGCTCCCCTCTGTGTAATTCCAGCTCCGTGTGTCACTTGTTCAGCTGCTGCTGCCCCTTAAATATATTTCCATATTTATAATATACTGATATATTTATAATATATTGATATAATATCTTGATATATTTATAATATATTGATATAATATCTTGATATATTTATAATATATTGATATTAATTGATATATATTGATTAACTTCTATGGCAGCTGCAGGGTGGAGGATCTTGCACCCAGACCCTCANCCGGTTTTCCCCCGTGTCCTGATGCTCTGTTTCTCCAGGAATGTCGCTCTTTGCATGGGGAGTTCCAAGGACCTGCCTGTGGACGCAACGGCCCCTACGCGCCCAACGTCCTCTTCTGGTGCTGCATCCTCTTCTTCTCCACTTTTGTCCTGTCGAGTTTGTTGAAGAAGTTTAAAACCAGCCGTTACTTCCCAACCAGAGTAGGTAGAGGGTGGTGGCCCGTGACAGACTCCACGCTCCTTTCCCAAAATGCCATTCCCAGAGCACTGAAGGATTCGCCGCGCTCAGCCAGGCTGGGAAATGCTGACCTTGGATATCCTTCCCTCGTTCCCATGAGTGCAGAGAGGCTGTAGCATGCCCCACCTGCCTCATGACCTGTTCCAGAGCGATGTTTTTTGGCTCAGGCAGTGGGAAATTGGCTCTTCCAAAGTTATTTATTTCTTTTCCCCTTCTGAGCATCATTTGCTGGAGTGGCATTCAAATGAGGAGTTGCCATGGAAAAACAGGAACGAATGATGCCTCAGTGCCTTATTCCCATTTTACCCAGAAGTGTGGCACCTTTCCTCATTTTTAGTATTTTTGTTAATGTCTGAATTAAAATTTGAATTTTCCCCCTAATTAAACTCTTTCTACTGTCCCTCACCAGATCCCCAGATCTCCAACACGGCAGCAATATCTACCTGAGGGAATTGGCTGCGTGTCCTTGGAGTGGTGGGATTTTAGGGATGAATCAGTCCAAGTGCTGTGGGTGTCCCCATGTTTCCCATCTGGTGTCCTGGCCCCTCTCAGCCCCGGTTTCTCGCCCCAGGTGCGATCCACAGTGAGTGACTTTGCTGTGTTCCTCACCATTGTCATCATGGTGCTCATCGACCTCGGCATCGGGATCCCGTCCCCCAAGCTCCACGTGCCCCACGTGTTCAAGGTAATGGGGCTGGGGACTGGTAGAGAAGGCTTTTGGCACCTCAGGTGCCACCAGGTGATATCTGGACAGGTCAGGGCTGGGCTGGAGGAGGTGCTGGTGGTCGAACCATCCAAGAGCATCGATCCCCCTGGGAAATCGGGACAGCCCCAGAACCAGACACTGAGCAGGAGAACCATCTCCAGCAGGACAGGGCTGGGCTGGAGGAGGTCCTGGTGGTGGAACCATCCAAGAGCATCAATCCCCCTGGGAAATCAGGACAGCCCCATAACCAGACACTGAGCAGAACCATCTCCAGCAGGACAGGGCTGGGCTGGAGGAGGTGCTGGTGGTGTGAGCATCTCCCCTGCCACATCCAGGTGCACGGATTCGTTTCTGTCTTTTGGGAAGACAGCCCCGAGGGGAGGGGGGACTCTGGGGCAGGGGACACTGGCACAGCAGAGCCCCCTGGGAGAGGGTGACATGGAGCCAGGGCTGGGCAATGCTTGGACACAGGGATGGAGGGGAATGGAGGCCAGGGAAGGGCTTGGGCTGATCCTGCCGTGTGTTGCAGCCCACCAGGGACGACCGTGGGTGGCTCATCAACCCCATCGGGCCCAACCCGTGGTGGACGGTGTTGGCCGCGCTCATCCCGGCCCTGCTCTGCACCATCCTCATCTTCATGGACCAGCAGATCACGGCCGTCATCGTCAACAGGAAGGAGCACAGGCTCAAGGTGAGGGGCTGCAGGGGTCGCCCCATCCCCACCCCGCTCGGGCTGCGGGGCTGGGACAAGCTCCTGTCCCAAACGCTTTGGGGAGGTTTGGGATAACTCCAGGCTGTGTGGCAGAAGCTCTCCTGGACACAGGGAGGGGATGACAACTTTTGGGAGCAGCAAATGAATCTTGGAGTGATGTAGAAGGGTAGGGGTTTTTTTCAAATGTCAGTGGCAGCTGGGGAAGGGATCTCAATGAGCTCCAGGGATCATTCAAAGCCACATCCTACCTGCAAGTGGTGGGAATTTCTTTATGAATGACAAAATAATCAATTTTTAAATTATTTCTGAGAAGCAGAGAAGGTACAAACCCTCCAGACCCACTCTGTCCGATTCTGACAGATTTTCATGCAAGACATGAAATCCGTGTTTGATTCCAGTTCTTACTTCAAACCTCATTTAAGTTTCCCAGAAGGTGACTTGTGCTTTGTCACAGCAGGACACGGAATGAAGGCACAGCACACACAGTGAGCTTCAAAGGCAGGAAAGAGAGAGTGTATTTACAACTAGGGTTTTTATAGTTTTCCAGGGATTGCCCCTGGGCTGGAGGGAGAAGTTGCCACCTCTCCATCCACACTGGCAGAGACAAAAGTCCATCAAATGTCTCTCCTTGAGAGAGGAGTGTAAACAAAGACTGTTTTTCCTACAAAGTCCTTGAAAGACTCCAACATGTAAACATTTGAAAAGCTTTAGAAAAATCAGAAAATTCCAGAGATTCTCAGAAGGCTTTAAAAATTCTCAGGAGGCTGTAAAAATTCTGGGTGACAGTGCTTCAGCAGGGTGTGAGTCCCACCCGTGGTGTTGTCCCAGTCCCTGAGGGATGCTCCTGTTCCATTTTCGCTCCCCAGAAAGGCTGTGGGTACCACCTGGACCTGTTCATGGTGGCCGTGATGCTGGGGGTGTGCTCGGTGATGGGGCTGCCCTGGTTCGTGGCCGCCACCGTGCTGTCCATCACCCACGTGAACAGCCTCAAAGTGGAGTCCGACTGCTCCGCGCCGGGAGAGCAGCCCAAGTTCCTGGGGATCCGGGAGCAGAGGGTCACTGGCCTGATGATCTTCGTGCTCATGGGCTGCTCCGTCTTCTTCACCTCCGTGCTCAAGGTAGGCACAGGAGGACGTGTGGTTTGGACAGTGTCTTGGTTTAGGAGACA
>VYXD01004240.1:138960-160838 GCA_013397195.1 Hylia prasina | reverse complement strand
TCCCCAGCCGCCCGGTGGCCCCAGAGCCCCCCCCGCAGCCCCCTGCCCGCCTGTGCCAGGCCCCGTCCTGCCCAGCCAGCAGCCTTGGCCTCTCATTCCTCCTCTCGGTGTCCCCCGTGGGGCAGACAGTGGGTCAGATGTGCCTTTGCAAGGGGGCCCACTGCGGGGTTTGTGTCTGGTCCTCAATTCACTCCCACCAGCGCTGACACCTCAAATCTCTCGGCCTGTTTCTCCCACCAGCCATAGATCTCAGCACCCGTGGGATCCTTAGAGCTCTCCCGGATTTATCATGTGTTACATTCTCAATGAATCGTGCTTTCTCGCATAAAATGAGCAGTTGCAAACAAGCCCTGGGTAATTCTTGTGTAAAATGCAGAGATTAAAAAGCCCTTTCCTCACTACCTTCCTCGCAGCGCCTGCCATCCCCCTGCCGAGGGATGCAAGCCGCCCACCCAGCCGGATGGCACCAGGAACATCCACGGGGAAACTCCAGCACTGGGAATACAAAGCAACACAAAAACTGGCAATAGAAACCTGGGAACATCTTGCCTCAACACGCTGGGGCTTTCACAACCTGCTTGGCCCGTGCATGGTGGCTCCAGCAGCTGCAGCACCACAGAAAATCAACCCCAGCTCTCCCTGCAGCTCTGGCAAATTGTAGCCTGCTGCAGGAGTAGGTAATAGGCTGAAGAAAATTCCCAGTTTGGAGTGTTTGGGAAGCACAGTCTCACCACCCAGGCTGAGATCTCTGCTCTTCCTCCCCCCACTGCTGCTCCTGGGACCCCGCAGGGCAGAAGCTGGACAGGCTCATCAGCAGTGACACTTCTGCAGCCACCACCAGGTTTGTCAGCTGTGACAAATAGGGACAAGGGTAGTGTGATGGTCCCATCACTCACTCCATGTCTGTGTTCCTGCCATGGGAATCACAGCACTGCTACCTCAGGCTGGGCACAGGGAAGGAACCAATGTCGGACCATGAGGGTGCTGCTGGGACTCTGTCCTGTCCCTCGCTGAGCTGTTCCCGGGGGTTTTGTCCTCCAGCCAGCCAATCCCCACGCCAAGCCACTAGCTTTCCTGCTCCTGGGCTGTCTGTGGGCCCAGTTTGCACTCGGCTCTGCGTGGAAAGCAGGAGCTGTGTAGGAGGAGAGGGCTGTCCCCACAGCAGCCCTTGGACCCACCATGCCACCAGAGCTCCCATGTCCCCAGGGCAGAGGGTGACTGGCACAGCACTCGTGCTTGGAAAATGACTTGCTCTGTGTCCAGGCCTTGAGTCACCGCTCATGCTGCTGTCGTTGTTTTCCATCCCAGAGCACAGGCAGTGACCTGCTGTTTATTTATAACTTGCAGAGCGTCGCTTCTTGGGAGACTGAGGAGCCAAGCTGTGGGACAGGGGCTCTGCTCTGTTGGCATGAGCCTTGATTCCAGCTGTTTCCAAAGAATCTGGCTGGTTTGCAGCAGTTTGGGAAATCAGCAGCTCTGCCCTCGCACCGTGACTCTTCTCCTGGGTAGGTCGGACTCTGTGCCTGGGGTTGTTCCTCACCTGTTTGCCTTTCCCTGTTTCACCCAGGGAGCCATCGGGATGGTGATTACTGGGAAACCTGGTGGGTTTTCTCTGCTGTAGCTGTGCTTGTCTCTGTGTTTGCACGTCCATCCCATCTCTTTATCTTCCAAGATGACAAGGAACAGCCATGGCTTTCCAGGATCTGCCTGGAGGTGCTCCAGAGCCCTCTAGGTCTTTCTAGACCCAGTGCCAGGGCTGCTGTTCTGATTTCCCTGTGTTTCACCTAAGATTTCATTTGGTGAAATCCTCCTCAGAGCTGCTGCCTTGCACTCATTATTCAGGAAAATGCTGTCCTGCAGAAGTGGTGCTGTGTGGATTTGTGGTGCTGGAACAAACTGGTTGGACTGGTCGTGGTGGGAGTGGAGAGTCCCGTGGTGAAGGTGGCGGGTTGTCCTCCTTAGCTCTCGCCTCCTGCAGCAGGCACTGGGAGAGATGATGCTGACAAAGGAGAGTGTTTTGGGGGAATAACTCTCACTTTGTAAAACTTTGACCAGGTCTTTGAAAAACTTAGAAGAAGTATTCTCTTTCTGTAACTTCTGCTGTCACCCCTTTCCCTGTGACCAGCTCAGGACTCCAGGGTGGTCCTGGAGCTGGAACATTCTCTGGGCATGAGAAATGCCACCCTGTGCCCCTTCTTGAGTCTCCCACCCTCGAGTCTCCCACCCTCAGGTCTCACCCTCAGATCTCCCTCAGGACTCTCACCCTTGAGTCTTCTCTCACATCTGGGTCTCCTCTCACTCTTGGAATTCCCACCAATGACTCTCACATCCTTGCGTCTCCCACCTTCATTGTCTCAGGGGGAATGTGCCTCTTGTCCTCAGGGTGTAGCAGGAGGTGGTGGGGAAAGGGGCAGAGGCTGCCCAGCCCTGAGGAGCTGGAACCTCCCGGGTGGAGGGCAGAGATAGGGGCGGCTCCCTGCAGTCCTTGTCAACCACTGCCGCCACTTCAGGAGCCCCTCACTCCCTCAACCCCCTCTGCAGCTCCTGAGCCACAGGTTAACTTTCCTGTGCTCCCTCCCCCATTTCTGTGTTGCAACACAGGGAGAGGAAATCTTATGACAAGCCACAGGAACACCAGTTTCATTTTCTCTGAAACCTGTGAACCCTTGAAACACTGAGGATCTGTCCTGGGTTTGGCCCCAAGGAGTTCTTGTCTTACTGCTCTCAGAAGGGCCAGCTGCTGTGGTACCTGCACAGGATGCTCTGGGTCTGGGATGTTTCAGGTTTGGGGTGTGTGGATTTCAGCTGCTCCAGACATGAGCTACTCTGGGTTTGGACCACTGCAGATTTAGGCCACTCTGGGTTTAAACTGCTCCTGATTTGGACAGTGCTGCCTTCAGGACTGGCTGTGGCCATGTAGGAGCTGCTCAGCAAACCATGTTTCTGCCCACACTTGGCAGGAGGGGGGCAGATTGATGCTGTCAGCTCTGTTCAGAGGAAGTTTTAGGGATTTTGTGTTGACTTGGAAATAAAATCTGAGACATCAATGCCATTCCAAGCCTGTTGTCTGCTGGAGGCAGATCTAACCCTGTGGCAAACAGCTGGGCTCTCCTTCTCCATTTGGATGGCAAGTGATTCCGGCTTAAGGGAATAGTTTGATAGGACAAGGTGAAATGGTTTCACACTGACAGAGAGGATTAGATTAGATATTAAGAAGAAATTCTTCCCTGTGAGAATGGTGAGGCCCTGGCACAGGGTGCCCAGAGAAGCTGTGGCTGCTCCATCCCTGGAAGTGTCCAAGGCCAGGTTGGATGGGGCTTGGAGCAACCTGGGATAGTGGAAGGTGTCCCTGCCCATGGGAGGGGGTGGCACTGGCTCCTCCTTAAGGCCTCTTCCAGCCATAACCATTCTAGGATTCTATAAATAAATTCCTTCTCCAGCCTCTCATATCCTTAGGAAGCTGTGAGCAGTAGCAGGTGCTGGAGCAGCTCTTGGACCCCCTTTCATGCCAGGCCCTGCTGCGTGGGGTCAGGGATCCAGCCATGGGGTGAGGGATCCAGCTGCGTTTGGAGAGGGATCCAGCTGTGCCATGGGTGTCCTCTGACACCATGTGTTCTGCTCAGAGCCTCCAGGCACAGCTGGGTTTCACAGATGGCTCCAAGGGAGGAGCAGGGCAGGAAGCCAAGAGTCAGAAGTCAAAGGTCCCTTGTTGTCCCTGCAGTGGCAGGTGACCTGGCCAGGCTGCTGAGGCTGCTCAGATCAGGTTTTTGCAGGGTTTTCTCTAAGAGGAGGGCACTGTTTTTTTCTCTGTCCCACCAAAGCAGCAGAGCAGCCCTGGCACCCCTCAGAATGGGGAGATTGTGGGTTTCATCTGCCTCATGGAGAACCAGAAGCCTTCCAGTACTTAGAGGGGCTTTTAAAAAATGTGGAGAGGGACTTTACATGGTCAGCCAGTGACAGGACAAGGGAAAATGGGTTTAAACTGGAAATGGAGATTCATATTGGATATTGGCAAGAAATTCCTCCTGTGAGGGTGAGGAGGCCCTGGCACAGGATGCCCAGAGCAGCTGTGGCTGCCCCTGGATCCCTGGAAGTGTCCAAGGCCAGGTTGTCCAAGGCTTGGAGCCACCTGGGATAGTGGAAGGTGTCCCTGCCCATGGCAGGGAGTGAAACTGGATGGGCTTTGAGGTCCCTTCCAACCCAAACCATCCTGGCATTCCATGATTCTTTCCCATCTCTCCAGACAGCTCTGTGCTGATAGGGTCTGTCCCAGCTGGGTTTGGAGTAGCATCACTCCTCTGGCATGTGACAGAGAGCTGAACTGTTGTCACCTCTCCCCAGGTTCTGCTGGGGGGTGACACCCCTTGTCCAGGCCACCTAATGCCACTCCCATTTGGTTTTTGGGCGCCTTTTCCAGGCTTAGGCATTCCAGGTGACAAGGGGAGCAGTCCCTGGCCATGGCTGTGGCACTGCTGACCAGACCTGCCTGGCAGCTGCCCCAGCCCGGGGGCTGCCTGAGGGCCCCTCAGAGGGGTTCATTACTCCCTCCTGGTCTCTTGGCCGTGCTCTATTTTGCCTGAAACTCTCCTGGTCCCTGGGAAGCGTCCCCAGGCACTGTCCCTGGGAATCACAGTACCTTTCCATGTCACTCACCCCCAACTCAGATCCCACAGTGTCCTGGCCGTGAGCACCTGCAGAATGCCTCAGGGCAGGATCCATCCCTTTTGGGTGGCACTAGGAGCCCTTCCCCTGGCAGGTGAGTGGGGTGGAACCCCTGTGTGCTCAACCATGCCCTCCTTGTCCCACAGGTGACATGTGAAGGCAGCGTGGGGAGCGGCAGCAGCAGAGATGCATTCCAGCCACCCCGAGGACCCCAAGGAAGCCATCCAGGTGAGCCAGACCCCCCAGTGCCCCCCAGACAGCTCCCAATGCAACTCCAGGCACTGCTGGGGACAGGTAGGCCTTGTGTGTGCTTCCAGCTGGGATTAGGATGGTTTATATTTGGATTGGAAAGGGATCTTTGATGGTTTGTCTGGCTTGGGGGATTAAAGGAAAAAAGGGGTTAAATCACACCTTGGCCTTTGCAAGACCTCGTGTGGGGCAGGGAAGGTGCTCAGCTCTGATACCTGGATGAAGGAGTGTTGTCCCCCCCAATTTGGGATCTCTTCACTCAGCTTTAGGAGTCTAAACACATTCAACAAGCAAAGTTCAACATCAACAGTTAAACCCAAGTGTTTCATTCATCCCATGGATGAATCCATGCATGACTGATAAAATCATCTGCACTCTTTATTCTTTTTAGCCCTCAGTGCTCCTTCCATGGAGCAGCAGACCTGGGGAGCAGCTGAAAAAGCTGGAAAACAGCACCCCAAAAAAGGAACACACTCCCCTGGCTGTTGTCCTTGAGCTACAGCTGCTGGGAATCTTATTTAGATGCTGAAAAAAATATCCCAGGCTGGTAATCTAATATGGGTTTGTGCAGCCAACCCAGGCTGGAGTCAAAATCTGCAGAGCCCTGCTCAAGGAACATTCAGCATTTGCTGGGAGTGCTGCATGGTGCTGAAACACGGATTGTTTGGTTGGAATTCGAGGAGGAATTTGTGGTGTTTTCCAAGCACTTGCTGAGAAACACAACCTTGATTTAAAATAAGATTGGTTGAGATATCCAGGCTCAGCTGCTTTAGGAAACATCTTTTCCACTGGCGTGAAATAGTTAAATTCACCAAACTTGCTGCTTTTGACTGGTGGAGGAGGAAGTAAAGCTGCTGGAAGGCAGAATTCCCACATCCCAGCTTCGCAACCCATTGAGTCTGTCTGAGGGCAGCAGATGAACCCCAATGTCCTTCTGAACCCCGCTGTTTTGGGACCCAGCTCCTGAGTGTTTACCCAGCACAGCCAGTGAAGTCGATGACTTTGATTTCTGCTGACGGGCCCCATGTCACATGTCACATGCTGCTAGGGCTGACCTGCACAAGCTCAGGGGATCTGTTCCCTCTGCTGAGTTTCTCCTTTCTCACCCACACTCAATTCTCGTGTTTCCCTCGAGAGAGCACCTGGAAAGAGCCAATTCCTTTTTCCCCATCCCCTTTTAAGCCATTTCCTGTCTGCAGAGGAAGCACCACACGCTCTAAAGACAACCCCAGTTCTGAAACACTAGCTAAAATTGCATAAATTATTATTTTTATAACAAAATAAGCCAGATGCCAGGAGTGTGAGTCCCCAGCTTGACCGGTTCGGCCACTCCGAAGGGTGAGGTTGAGGCAGGAGTCACGTGGTGCTTCACTGTGGATCAGCCTTACTATTTTTTGAGCTCTTTTACATTAAATCCTTCTTATATTTTCACTTTTATAATGCAAACCTGCACCTCCTGTCTTGCAGCTGATCAAGAAGCAACTGGTGAATGCCATCAAGGCTCTGCAGAAGCAGTATGTGAGCTCAGATGCCGTAGTCACCAGTGATGATGGCAATGCCAACACGCTCTGCAGCGCCCTGGAAGCTGTGTTTGTGCATGGGCTGAAGGCAAAGCACATCAAGGCAGAGAGTGGGGGGAAAGGAAAGAAATCAGGGGGTCGGGGCCCCCTTCCCCAGCCAGTCTTTTGGGGCCTGCTGAAGAGCATCACGCATCGGTGAGTGGCTCTTGCTACTGGCATGGATTCACACCCTCACGTTTATCCCTTCTTTTGGTGCCATCAGATTCAGGGAATGAGCAGGATGGCTCAATGGACAGATGTGTCTCTACCCCATCTGTGTGCTCAGTCCCCTGAGCTGCAGGGAAGGATGCTCTCATGGGGCTTTGGGAGGCTGCCCTGGACCCTGGGAGATGGCGGTAGCAGAGTGGAGCCCCTGCGGTGCCAAGAGGGGCTGAGCCCCCACATCCCTGCTCAGCGTGTGCTGGGGGTGAGCTGATGTCCCCAAAAAGTCGAGGACTGAAACTGAAGGCACACCCCTTTCTTATTTATTTCTGGGTGCCAAGCTGGATTTCTGGGCCCAATGGAACCCCAGTGACCACACTGGTCTCCACAGCAGCTGCTTATGCACAACACAGGATCTAGGTTCTCTCCTGGCCTGGATCTGCTGGGACTGGTTGGCCCTGTTTCTCTGTGTCCCAGCCAGCCTTTGAGGAGGTCTCTCCTGAGTGATCACTGTTTACTGGGGTTTTCTAAGCCACTCCCTAAGTCAAGTTCACATACAGTAAATAACAGCCCACACAGAAATTGTTCTGAAAGCCTCATCCAGCTCCATCACAAACTCCTGAATTATGAAAGAGCGGATGAAAATAACTCTTTCACATGCTATGGGGGATATTTTTATGCCCTTTGAAGGTTTTTTCGTCTGTCTTGAGAGACAGATTAGGAAAAAAATCTCACAAAATCTTTGCTCTGGCTTTTGATGTGTGTGCAGTGAGCTGGGAGCAGGGAGGATCAGGGAGCATGATGTCACTTGTTGGATTTTAGGGAAGAAAAGCTGAATTCAGGAGTTTGGGATTACTTGAGCTCAACCTCAGCCAGGTTGTTTTTATGGGGCTGCCACAACAGTTTTCACTGTGTTTTGACTGCTTTTAAATTTGAAGTGAGAATTTAGACATGTGGTTGTCACTAAGGAGGATCCAGCCAGCACAAACCCCGCAAATACACTAGGACAGCAGGAATTTTCCTCTCTGCATCCTTGCCCAGTACAAGCAATGGGTTGGGAGATGCCTCCAGTCAGAGAGAGGAGGGTCAGCCAGAGACACCACAGAACTGCCTGGGGTCCTTACCAACATATTTAGTTTGGGCCATTCAGGACCATCTCTCTCCATGGAAAACCACACTTTCCAAGAAGCAGAGAGATTTTCCATAGCTGGTTTTATCCCAACTACTGAACTCTCTGTAGCAGGGCAGGTTGGGCTGTGTCTGCTGAAGAAGGCTCTGGCCCTCCTACACCCTGCACCCTGTGATGGACCAAAACAGAGCCAGTCAATCCTGTTCTGTTCTTTTTCCTCCTTTCCCAGAAATATTGTCTCAGAGCTGGAACAGCTGATGTTTATCAACACAGACGTGGGGCGCTGCCGGGCCTGGCTGCGGCTGGCACTGAACGACGGCCTCGTGGAGTGTTACCTGAAGCTGCTGCTGCGGGACCGGGCCCGGCTGCAAGAGTATTACCAAGCCCCAGCTCTGCTCCTGGATGCCGAAGAGTGCGAATTTCTCCTCTGCTACTTGCAGGGTTTATCTTCTTTAACCTTCGAGCTCTCCTACAAGTCAGCAGTTCTGAATGAGTGGACCATCACCCCACTGTCCCTGTCGGGTCTGTGTCCCGTATCCGAGTTGCTGGAGCCCCTCATGTCCTCGGCCTCCGAACCCCACAGGAAAGCTTCACTGGGCTCCATCTCCCAGTCCTCAGGGTCAGATGAGATCGAGATCCAAGCCCCTGCCCTGCCCATCGGCAAAGCCGGCAGCAAGATCAAGCTCACGTCGTCCTCGCTGAGCTTGAACACCACGAGCTCTTCCCAGCTCTCATCCAGCTTGGGCTCTGACAGCCTCCCCCCGGTGCCCTGCGCCCGCAGCCCCGAGCGCGGCGAGGAGCCGCTGTCCTGCGACTCTGACCTGGGCACGGCCACCGCCGAGGACCTGGACAGGTCCCTGCAGGAGTGAGTGTCCCCCACATCTCTCCAAAGGGATTTTTGACCCTCTCTGGGCCCTTGTTATTTTCTCTCTATAGGCAGGAAGTTTTGCTCCCTGTTTGCCTTTAACAAGCTCTTTTTTCCCTTCTGGAAGGAGCTTTTGTTCTTTTCACAAACCACTCAGCTCTGCTTGTTGAGACCCTGCTGCCACTGCAAATGAGCTCATGGCCACTGAAGTTTATGTGTGTCCTCTTTACCAGGGCAGAAACATCAGAAAAATGCTGCTTCCTGGTTTTGAGAATGTCACATCTTCCTGGCATATGCTGGGGGATGCTCCAGGGCTTTCCACAGGGGGAAAGAAATGAGTTTGGTCACAGGGAAGGATTGTAATTTGCAGCTTCGGCAGATCATTCAGAGAGGGGGGTTGTTGGTTTGTCATCCTTGTGATTTATTCCTGTCAAGCATCCAGCACAAAGATTTCCAGGGTTATATAAACTCTGAGTAATCTGTAAATATTTTGCCTGTCACCTTTAGAGTGTGACTCTGAGGGAACCGAGCCTTGGGGTGATGCCTCTTCCCAGTCTTCAGGAAGAGCTGGAGCTGCAGACTGTGCTTCTCCATCTATAACATCATTCCCTACTTCCAGGATTTTCCGTGTTCCAAGGATCCTGGAAGAACCTGCTTTCATTGGATTAAACTCATGATGGAGACACTCCTTTGAGTTTTAATCTTGGGCTGGTTTAATGCTGGGGCTGGCAGTGGAGTGGGACCTTGGGAACAGCTGATCCTCTGTCCAGGCGCCACTGTTAATTGCTTATTAATGAAAACAGTTGAAATTTGGCATATGATGCACGGCTATAGATTCTTGTCCAGGAGCTCTACATGAGGCTGCGGCTGTGGGGAGCACCCAGTGCTGTCCCTACATCCACCAAACTAAACCCCATTAATGAGTGTAATTGGGAAATGCTTCCTTCACAGGCAGGGTCCTGCTCTGTGCCATGAAGGAGGGATGCTCTGTGGGGCACAAATCCCATATTTTTGTGTTGTCATCACTGGAATTTTCCAGCCACATTGTGCTGCCATCCCACAGAGGCCAGCAGTGACACCAAACCCTTTTTACATGGTTACAATTTGCAGTAACCAGGGGGAGGGGTGGAGGTGTTAGGTTTTGGTTATTTAGCTGACTTCAAACCAATCACTTTTCCATTTCAAGGGTGTTGTCCGAGTTCAGCAAGGCCAGGCCAAGCCCGGATGCCCCGGAGGGACAGCTGCTCCCCAGCGTGCTGGGCTGCTCCCCTCGGCCTGCCCTGGGCCCTCCAGTGTTGCCCACCTGCCCGGCACCGACCCCCGGAACGTACCAGGAGCCTCCCCCCAGCAGTGACGCCTCTGCTCAGACAGGACACCCCGCGCCCCCCGGCCACGGGGGTGGAGATGCCGGCAGCACGTCCGGAATTCCGGCCCCTCGGGATGGTCCGGGCAGAGCAGGGAGCGGTGGCAGCGAGGGGAGCCAGGCTGTCCCCAGCCCCACAGCACAGCACCTGCTCTCTCCCCTGCTGGCGTGTCCGGTAGGTGCTACAGCTCCCTCCCTTCCCATCTCCTTGGGTTTGTACCCAGTGGTGAAGGGAAATAAAACTGGGGACAGCTCCAATAGGCACTGCTTTTCTAGAAGCAGGGAATCCCAAAATGGTTTGGGTTGGAAGGGACCTTAAAGCTCATCCAGTTCCACTGCCTGCCATCGGCAGGGACACCTTCTGCTAGACCAGGTTGCCCCAAGCCCGTCCAACCTGGCCTTGGAACTTCCATGGATAAGTTTCTCCAAAATCCCATCTTCCATGCTGCTCCCACTTTTTCAGTGATGTTCCCACCCCATGGAGCTGTGGCCATGCAGCTGATTCAGGAGAAACTGGATCAAAGTCTGTATTCCCTGGTGAAAGAGGCACCAAAGCCTTTGAAGCCCTGCCTGGCCTGTCAGTCATCCCTCTCCAGGAGCAGCTGCAGCAGGAAGTTTTGGGTTTGTTAGGGATATCTGGAGAGGGATGAGCTCTTGCACAAATCTGGCTGTGGGCTGTGTGCAAGTGATAAAACAGCCCCAGAGTCAAGGTTCTCATGGGGACTTTTCTTCATTTATGGTCTACATAAGAGGAGGGAAAAGGGTTGACTGGACAGGAAACAAACTGGTTTCCCAGTGGGAAAATCCTGCAGCACATCTGTTCCCAGAGTGCGATGGCATTCCTGGGTGTTGGTCTTGAGCAGCAGCGGATTTCCCCTGCTGCCACCAGAAGCAGATCCACATCCACTGGCCTTTGCTTTTAGGAAACTCTTTGAACAGCCCTGTCCTCTGTCCAATTTGTTACTGACTGTTCCATCCTGGTTCCCATTGTTTCCATGCTGGTTCCCATCCTTTCCACACTGGTGAGGGTAGGATATACTTCACACCCCCCAGACCATTTCTCCTTTTGCTCTCTGCTCCTCTCAGTTCCCTCCCGCTTATCCCGTTTCCACTGCTTCCTCCTGGCCCAGAGCCAGTTTGACCTAATCTATGTATAACATACTGTGTCAACAGGAAATTCCCCCTCCTCTCTATGACTCATGGAGCAACCTGCATTCCTGCCCCAGGAGTAAGCCAGGAGCCACCACCATGATCCTCCCCACAGGGTGGTGACAGCTCTTCTGCTGTCACTTAGGTTGTTATTCAAAATAAAAGGCTCTTGAAAGGCCACAAAGGGGAGTTTAAAGGACATTCCTATTGGGATGCAACCCTAGAATGGTCTAGGAATGCTGCTCTCTTGTGCCAGGGCACTCAACTGGGTTGTTTTTTCCTCCTGGTGTTTGCTCCGGGACTTTGTCCCAGAACCTTGTTTCTTTCAGGTGAATTTCTTCACTGAAAGGGTGGTCAGGCGTTGGAAGGGGGTGCCCAGGGAGGTGGTGGAGTCCTTATCCCTGGAGGTGTCCAAGGAATACCCGGACATGGCACCCAGTTCCCTGGTGTGGCTGCCAAGGTGGAGATTGGGCACAGGAGGGACTTGAAGGGCTTTTCTCCCTTTATGATTCTGGGATTCTTGTAGCCAGAAAAGCTCCTGGAGAAGCTACAGCCAAATACTTTTCAGCTCATGGGTCTCACCCCCTCCTGGCATATGTGGGCAGAGGCTTCTTCTCCTTTCCCTGCCTTATTTTTCCCCTGCACAGCCCAGGCCCCTGTAGCACCCTGTTGTGAGCCATAGGTCTCTATATCACACTGGATGTCTCTGTGCCTCTCCCCATCTCTCTTCTTCCTGGTGCTGCTGCTCCAGCTCATGCCCCTCCATGGCAGGGCTGGAATTTCACCCCCATCAGTAAAATTCCATGGACCTGTGGTCATTGCAAGGAATGTGCTCTCCTTCCACAGTGATTTTAGGGGGAGAGAACAGGTTGATTTTTTTTTTTAATTTTATTTTATTATCCCACCAGAATACAATCCCAGTATTTTCCAGCTGTTGATACAGTTCCGTGGATCATTCTCTGATTGGAGGGAGCAGCGGAGCCATCCATCTGGGAATGGCCAGCAGAAATTCAGACAGTCCTGGAATGGTCTGGGGAGGAAGGGACGTTAAGACTCATCTCATTCCCAAGCTCCTACCATGAGCAGGGACATCTTCCGTTAAATCCACACATCAGCACCTGGGATTTGGACTGCACAACAGCAACCCTCAAGGAGGGGTTGCTGTGGGTGTGTGTTTGAGTGGCATAGGGTGTTTGATGAGCTTAATAATTTATAATATTCCATTTTTTAACAGAAGAGCTGGATCTCAGAAGATGATTTCTACAGACCTTCCCCAGGAGAGAGCAGCAGGAGCATGGCTGACACCAATGGCTTTGGGCCAGAGGGGGAGAGCAAGGGGCCAGCCCCAGACCTCATCAGTGCTCTGGACTTGGAGAGGCTCTCAGTGCCATCCTCAGACACTGGGAAGCCCAAAATGTCCCCGGAGCGGGATCAGAAGGGCTTCAGCGTGGTGCACCGCAGGCAGATGGGTATGTGCCACCTCCTGCTGCCCTCATGCTTGGGGGCTGCTCCAGGTGTGGATGGGCTGTCTGGGGAGAGGCGTTGGCTGGTGTGAGCTGATGGCAGCACTGGGAGCTACAGAAGGCAGTGGAGCAGCTTCCCAAGGCATTGCTGAGCCCAGGGAAGCTCTGGTGGGAAGCATTTTAGTGGGAGAGGGTCTGTCCACCCTGTGGGATGCCTTTCCTTTATCTCACTTGTTCCCAGCCTGAAAACCCAAATGCAGGGGGACAGAAACCCAAATACAAGTAGATTGTGATAGAGACCAAGGTCCCGTCAGCTCCTGCCCCAGCCCACCACGTACCAGCACTGGCTGTCACCCCTGCTGTGCCTCTGGGTGCTTGCTTTGACCACCTCTTGGCTTTTCTCTCCCCACTACCTTCTCCCCTCTCACTTAAACTGAGCCATCTCTTGCCCCAGGTCTTTCCAACCCTTTCCGTGGGCTGCTGAAGCTGGGCAGCCTGGAACGGCGAGGAGCCATGGGGATTTGGAAGGAGTTTTCCTGCGAGCTGTCCCCGCTGGAGCTGCGGCTCTTCCTGGACCATGAGGAGCGGATCTGCGTGGAGACCTACTCCCTGCTGCGCTGCGAGTCCTTGGCGCTGACCCACTCCGACGGCCGCTTCGAGCTGGTTTTCCTGGGGAAAAAGCTCTTCCTCCGAGCCCCTTCCCAGGACGAGGCCGAGGACTGGCTGGACAGGATCCGTGAGGCGCTGCGCAAGTGCCGGCCGCAGCTGGAGGAGGAGGACTGGGAGACTCTGGAGTATTCCGAGGATGGAGGCGAAGCCCAGTCCGTCAAGGGCAATTCCAGTACTCTCCAGTACAGTGATGTGCCCGGGAACAGCTTGGACTGGACTCCAGCTCCAGAAGCAGAGCTGGATGCGATCAAAGAGGCTGTTCTGTACATGGATGTGGACAAAACCTGGGTCCCGTTTATTTTTTCCCTGTCCCTAGAAACTCTGAAGTGCTTTAAAATCAGAAACAATGACAAAATTTTAAGCAACAGTTACGGCATAGAGACCATCCAGGACATCCTTCCAGACACCAGCTTGGGGGGACCCTCCTTCTTCAAGGTGATCACCTCCAAGGCTGTGCTGAAGCTGCAGGCTGAGAACGCGGAGGAGGCGGCCTCGTGGCGGGAGCTGGTCCGAGAGGTGCTCATGTCCTATCTGGAGAGCGCCGAGGAGGCGCTGACCCTAGGGGGCAGCTTAGATGGGCACTCCCAGGTCGTCCTGAAGAACATTGTGAAGGAAAACAGCTTCTTGTTGCAGTACCTGGTGGCCATCCCCATGGAGAAGGGCCTGGACTCGCAGAGCTTCATCTGTGCAGGTACAGAACTGTGGAATGGTTTGGGTTGGAAGGACCCTAAAGCCCATCCAGTCCCAATCCCTGCCATGGGCAGGGGACACCTTCCACTATCCCAGGGTGCTCCAAGTTCTATCCAAGCTGGTATTGGACACCCCCAGGGATGGGGCAGCTGCAGCTTCTCTGTTTTCCCAGGGATCCCAGTAGCACAAAATCCCCTTGGTGAGGCTTCATGTCCCCAGTCAGGGCACCTTTGGTTCTGTGGGCACAGGGTGAGGCCCCCATGCTGAGTCCCCATCCCACCCCAGCCCAGTCCAGCTGGGATGTTACTGGGCTCCCATTTAAGATGCTTTTTGTACAGACAGTGGGAAACCGGGGTTGAAGCAACCTTAGGTGGATCAGGAAGCTCAGGACTCTCTTCCTCGGCATTTTGAGGCCCCAGCCTGTGGGGAAAGTGCAATCTGGAGCAGTTTTTCCAGTAAGGCAGCACGGGAGCAGGGATTGCCATGGGTGTGACAGGCTGATTTTGCAAAACAATCATTTACCCTTCCCCTGACGCCTCTCAGCACACGGGGAGATTCTGGTAGCACCTTCACTGACCTCCATGGGAACTGTAATTTGCTCTTTACCTTGCTAAGTTAATTAAATGTCATATTTCTCTCCTACTCCAATTATATTTCTTGTACCCTCCAGCAGGTTGGGTTTTTTCTTTTAATCTCTCTCCTTTTTTAATATATTTTTTTTTTCTGGTCTATTTGGTCTCTGCCTTCCCTTCCAGGCTCTGTCCTGCATCTTGCACTTCCCCACAGCTGGAATCCACAAGCCAGAAAGACAAATTTGCAGTTTTTCTGTGTAGGTTTTCTTTAGGGATCTGCCTGCCCTACTTTCAACCCCCTCACAGCCTGACACCCAATGTGTTCCCTTCCATCTCAGAGTAATGAGCAATAAAGGCTGGTTTTTCTTATTAATTCAGAAAGCAACATGTGATCTCCGTGAATATCTTGGGGAGATGAGCTCCAGCTATTCCAGAGTGCAATGGATGGTGTAGTGGATTCCCCACTGGTATAATAAAGATGTTTTGGGGTTAATCCATCCTGATCTCATCCCTTGCAGATGATATTTTGGTACCCTGTAGCAGCAGCAGAAAAGAGGAGGGCTGAGTGAAAGCAAAATAGCGCAAAGTTACTGGTAGAGGTGATGGGACAGCAATTGAGATTTAGGTTCTTCCCTAAACCACTGGGATGTTGGTGTAATTCACTTTTCCCAAAAAAAACCCAAAACCAAACAATTGAACCACTTGATGGATAAAAGTGGGTTCACAGATAGTTCAGCCTCCTTTTTATGAAGAAAAAGTGAAGCAGCGACTGTTGAACCATCATAGGCTTAAATCCATGGGGAGGGGGCTGGAGGCTTCGCACTGAATGTCCTGCAGGTGCTTTAGGTGTCTCTACCCTTTCCCAAAGCTCTATTGTTCAATTCCATGCTGCCAAAAGTTTCTCCCGCATCCCAGCAGTGGTGGGCAGAGGCTGTGGGCAGCACAGTCCCCTCTCACCCCCTGCTCCCGCAGGCTGCTCCCGGCAGATCGGCTTCTCCTTCGCCAGGCCCAAGCTCTGCGCCTTCTCCGGGCTCTACTACTGCGACAGCTGCCACCGGGATGAGGAGACCGTGATCCCCTCCCGCCTCATCCACAACTGGGATCTGACCAAACGAGGGGTGAGTCCCGGGCTGGGTCCATGCAGGGAGCAGGGAAACGCTCCAGCATCTGCTTCCTGAAGGTCCATCTGTGTATTCCTTGGGCTGGAAATGCCCACTCCCAATCTCCCGCCGAGCTCTAGGGCTGCTCTGTGGTCTGTGTCCACCTGTCCCCTCTCTCTGTGCCCCAGGTGTGCAAGCAGGCCCTGAAGTTCCTCACGCAGATCCAAAACCAGCCACTGATTGACCTGAAGCTGGTCAATGAGAGCCTCTACGAGCATGTGGAGAGGATGGGGCGGATCCTGCGCAGCCGGGAGCAGCTGAAGCTGCTGGGGGATTATCTCATCATGTGCCGCAGCGGTGCCCTTAAGGAGCTCAGCAAGCGGTGAGGACCTTCCCGGGGTGTCATTCCCCTCTCTTGGCACTCTGGTGGTCTCCTGGTCCCCCTCCTCACTCACCATGGGAACAGGGAGCGGTGCTGCCAAGGCTCAGGCTGGTTTTTCCCTCCATATGATCTACTCTAAGGAGTTATCCATCTGTTGGCTGGGTCAGCACAATGAACTGTGACTCAGGAAACACCTTCCTGACCAAGGAGCTTCTGGCTGGACAGGAAACACCTGGCAAAATAGATGAGATATTTATTTTCTTTCTTCCCCCCCTTTGAAATGCTCTCACATGATTTACAGTGGCAGGATTTTGGATGTGAAAATGGGCTCTGCAGTGATTCACTTTTAAGAGGCTGCTTCATCCAGGCTCCTCCTTTCTCCAAAGCTGTTGGAGGTGTGGTGGAGACCATCTGCCCCCTTCCTCTCTGTGCTTCTTTGCAGGCTTAATCACAGGCATTACCTCCTGGAGTGTCCCCACAAATACAGCGTGGCTGATCTGAGCCAGGTGAGAGCTCTGCATGGTCACAGAATCACGGAATTCTTTGGGTTGGAAGGGACCCTAAAGACCACCCAGTCGCATCCCCTGCCATCCAGTTCCACCTCCCACTAGGTTGCTCCAAGCCCCCTGGACCAGTTGTTGGGGTTTTCCAGGTGAAAACACCCCAGTGTTTGTGGGGATGCCACGTGCTGCTCCTTCAGCAGGAGGTTCCCAACAGTTGGGTTTTTCAGTGATTCCCAAGCTGGGAGCCCCATCGTGGCAGGTTGTGGGTGCTGCTCTCAGCAATCTGAGGTCCCATTGCACCCCAGGCATGTGGGGTGGGGATTGTTTTGGAGGACAGCCCTGCCTGCAGGTGGAGCCCAAAGAATGGGTGTGGCACAGCAAACCCCGCCAGGGCCGGGCTCCAGGAGCGCTGACCCCTGTGTCCCCCAGATCGCCGACGGCATCTTTGAGACCTTCCTGCAGTCGCTGCTGCAGTTCGCGTCCCACCATGTCTACAGCTGCGACCTGTGCACCCAGCGGGGCTTCATCTGCCAGATCTGCAACAGCAGCGACATCATCTTCCCCTTCGAGTTCGACACTACCACCAGGTGAGTGAGCAACCTCTGCCCCGTCCCACTGCAGCCATGACACCCACGGGCACAGCCTGGCTTATGCCAGGAGCCCCAACCAACCGCTAAGTTCTGTTCTTCCAAGCACTGCCAAGGCACGTGGGGATTGGAAATGGCTCTGAGGTGGGTGTGCATTCTTGTGATGCCCACAACCTTGTGGTTCTTATGTCCTCAGCCATGGGAACCATATTGTTGTGCCCATGTCCTCATGGGAGCCACATCCTCATTGTGCCCATGTCCTTGTGGGAGCCACATCCTTGTGGGACTCATCCTCACAGTTCCCACATCCTTATGCCCATGTCCTCATGGAACCCATCAGATCCAGGATGCTCCAAACCAAATCCAGGCTGCCTGGGGCAGGAGCAGGCCGTCCTCACAGAGCCAGAGTGTCACCAAGAGAGGTGGTTTTGCAGACTGAAGATGTGGAGCTGCCACCACCTTGCTGTCAGCCTGCAAAGGCCTTGCAGGGTGCTGGGTGCCAGGGCTGCCAAGGGGCTGGAGGGAGGAGAAGGAAGGTTCTGTATGTCCCTGACTTCCTTACCTGGCCAGTGCCTCTCCCACTCAGGGTCTGTCTGACCCCTTGCAGGGGCTGCAGGAGGGAAGGGGAAGCAGCAGTGGGACTGTCCTACATCACTCTACAGCCACGGAAGGAAGGACAGACACATGGACACGGATTTCAGAGAATGCTAAAATGGTTTGGGTTGGAGGGACCTTAAAGCCCATCCAGTGCCACCCCCTGCCATGGTCAGGGGCACCTTCCAGGTCCTGTCCAAGCTGGCCTTGGACACTTCCAGGGATGGGACAGCCATAGCTTCTCTGGGAGTAGAGATGGATGGGGGCCAGCACTGCGGGATGTGCTGGGAGAGGCTGGAGATGTTCTCAGCAGGAGAGGGTGTGATAGTGGCTCTCCCTGGGTTTTTTCCCTGCCCACAGGAAATTCCATTTCTTACAGGCAGAGGGACCTGTCCTGCAGTGGGGTCGGCTGCGGGTCGGGGTGCAGCAGCTGGACAGAAGTTGGAATCAGGATGGGGATGGTGTTAGAGGGAAACTCTTATCCCCACCACCATCAGGGTTTGCTGAAGGAGTCAAATCCTTCCAGCCAAGGAAGGGTTTGACTGCTCCACTGCTCCACTGGAGGTGGAGAGACCCACATCTCCATGGTTATGTCATATAATCATGGAATCATTCACATAAGATCAAGTCCAGTTCCCCCAGCACTGCCAAGGCCACCACTGACCCATGTCCCCAGGCACCACATCCACACGGCTTTTAAATCCCTGCAGGGATGGTGACTCCACCACTTACCTGAGCAGCTTCTGCCAGAGTTGGACAACTCTTTCAGTGAAGAAATTTTCCATAATATCCAACCTAAACCTCCCCTGAGGCAACTTGAGGCCATTTCCTCTTGTGTTCTCTTAGCCTGTTTAGCATTGAGCACAATCCTGGCAGAGAGATTTCACAGGCTCATGGGCTGCATGGCTTCACTTTGCTGACAATCCCTAAAAGTGAGCAGCAACACCCAGAACCTGCAGAAAATACCAAGGATACTGGGATCCGTGGGTGCTCCATGTGTTCCAGGGCTGCAAGTATTTCCGTGGAGGAGGAGCAGCGCTGCTCGCTCCCCTCCCTGCCACAGGGACAGCACTGAACTCATTATCGAGGACAACAACATCCCCAGGGGACTGATTTTTCCCTGGAAAAAGAGCAGCCGAGCTCTGGAAAGTGCTGGCACGCAGGGCTGAGCTGGCTGCCGGCCGGCCAGAGGTCTCGTGTCCTGTGGAGCCGAGCTCTGAAGTTTGTTGACGTCTTTCTTTCTCACCCTGACGGAGGAGGTTGTGCAGCAGGAAAGCAGCTCAGCCGACATCCTTGCAGAGCTAAACGCGGCTTCCTGCCCCTCTGCCCGCCCCGGGGCCACCGGGTCACACTGGCACTCACTGCAGGATGTGTCTGCAATGCCTCAAACAATGACCCCGCCAGCGCAGGACCCTCTCCTGCTCAGGCAGCTCTGGAGGAGGTGGAGACAGGAGATGCCACTTCCCACTCAGAACCACACCGGGTAAAACCCGGGCTCCCAAATCGCCCCACACCTGGGGAGCAGCCACCACTGCTGCTGATCCGGAGAGGCCACACAGAAGTGCATTCCACCGAGGAAATGCGTATAGGTCTCTTCCAACCTAATAATTCTGTGATTCTGTGATTTTCCATCCCAAATCCTGCCTATCCGGGCATGAACCTTTCTCTGTCCCAATCCCTCAGGGCTTGCAGCTCCTCTCTGGAGCAGGATTTGGCCCCAGCTGTGACGATGTGGTCCCTTTCCTGGCACTGACAGGTGTTTCTCTGCCTCTGTCCCATGCATCCTTTGGGGAATTAAGGTGTTTCATGCTGTTCACACATGGATTGTGCACCAGGTATTTGCACAGTGAAGGTAAATCTGGCTGCCCTCCTGGCATGCGGCTGAGCCACATTTCACTACCACTGAGGAGTTGGGGATCACAACCCAAAAATTGACCTCAGCCCTCATAGAAGGGACGTTTCTGCTGGTGACTGAGTAGTGAAATCCCTGCTGAAGCTGGGGTCTTCCGTAGGGTGTCACATTCCTGTTGCTGCTGAGCCAGATCAGGGAGCTCCGACACCTCCACAAAGCCACCTGCTCAAGGGCAGCTCCCTCCTGGCTGCCTGTCCCTTCCCTGCAGCTTCACTGTCCCCAGAGCCTCCCTGCCACATGCAAGTCCTGCTGTCAGGGTGGGGTGTCCCACCCCAGCCATGGCAAGCAGAGAGTCCCCAACAGTGATGCTGTCACAGGGCTTGGTGTCATGAGATTGGTGTCAAGGGATCAGTATCACAAGGGTCAATGTCCAGGGTTTGGGTGTCACAGGGTTTGTTGTTGCCGGAGATCTTGTCACACCCTCGAAGCTGCGTTCGGTGCTGGGCAAGCAGGGCACAAACCTCAGCTCAAACCTCACTCCTGTCTCTCTCACACATTGGCGGCTGCTGGCAGCGCCCACCACAGTCCTTCCGGCCAAGCTGCTGCACTCAGAGCTGCTGGGGTGGATGAGGAACTGTTGGGGTGGGTGAGAAGCTGCTGGGGTGGATGAGAAGCTGCTGAGGTGGATGAGAAGCTGCTGAGGTGGATGAGGAGCTGCTGGGCTGGATGAGGAGCTGCTGGGCTGGATGAGGAGCTGCTGGGCTGGATGAGGAGCTGCTGGGCTGGATGAGGTGGATGAGGAGCTGCTGGGCTGGGTGAAGAGCTGCTGAGGTGAATGTTCCACTCGAGCAGCTGCTGCTCTTGTGCTCAAGGCTCTTCCTGAGCCGGGGCTGGGGCTCTGCTCAGTGAGTGCTCAAAACACACCAGGACAGGGAACTGTCCCCTGGTTCAGTGGGGGAAGTTAGGTCTTTGCTCTGACGTTACCAACACAGTGGGTTTGGTTTTTTTCCAGGTGCAGTGAATGCAAAACCGTCTTCCACCGGGACTGCCATGCCCGGGCCCCGTCGTGCCCACGCTGCGAGCGGCGGCAGCGGTACCAGCGGCGTCTGGAGGCCAGCACAGAGCCCAGCCTGTAGCCTGGCACTGACCTCGACACTGCCCTCGGGATGGGGACAGCAGGAGGGATGGAGCAGACCCCCCTGCCTGAGAGCCCATCCTGCACCTGGCCCCGCCCTGGGGACAGGGATAATGTGGAGTGGGTGCTCCTGCCCAATGGAGGGACCTTCTGCCCACCCAGGGCTAATGAAGGGGCTGGAAAAATCCATCCCTCTTCACACTAACCGGGTGCTGTTCCCTGTCACCCTCCTTGTGCCAGTGTCCCCTCCCAGTGGAACCCAGCAGCTCTTCAGGGTGTCATCCCAGGATTCCAGTCAAGGGTGTGGACAACAGACATTGATCAAAGCTCTAGTTTTTTAGGATACTGAAAACCGGTATTTTTTTACATGGGGGTTTTGCACAACTGGGCTGCTTTGGGTGGTGGACCCATGCAGGGAGGGGACAAAGTGACACTTGTGCCTTTAGGGACCTGCGTGCCCCAGGGGGACTATGGGTGCCCCAAGCATCTCCTGCTCAGAGAGCCCAGTCAAGGCCATGGCCTCTGGGAAGAGCCAGGGAGAGCCGGGCTGCTCCTCCCCACCTGCTGCTGCTCATCCTCGGGAGAAGTTTTATTTTCTTTTAACCCCTCCCCACGCAAAAATAATTAAAGTCTATTTAACAACAAGTGAAGCAATTTTTGAGTTTGCGTCTCTGAAGTGGAACCTCATCACAGTTTGAACCTGACACAGCGTCTGTGGGAAGGGAGTTGGTAATGGGGATGCTGCCTGTCCCTTGTCCTCCATCCTCCCTGCACATCCCCCATCCTTCATGCCCTTCCTCCATCCTCCAGGGTTTCGCTTGAACAAGTGGTTGGGGGTCCCTTCCCCATTTTCCTTCCCGGCTGTTCACCACTGGTGTCAGCCTCTCCCATTGTTTTCCCCACCACTCACGTACTGGGAGAACTTGGGACGTGCCCACTAACACGGTAGAACTCCCTGGGGTGCGTGGGGACAAAAAACAGGGCAGGGCAGCCCTCGTGGGGCCCCCCTAATGGGGTCCCCATCCCACTGCCCAGGGAAGCCGTGCCAGATCCGGCAGCAGCGCAGATCCCGGCTGAGCCGTGGGGCTGGGCCCTTCCTGCGGCAGGAACCTCCCGAGGAGCCGTTTCCTCGTCGGGCGGCACCGGGTCCCCTCCGCCACCGTCCCTCCCCGCCCGCCGAGGGGAGGAAACGC
>VYXD01004240.1:125546-136284 GCA_013397195.1 Hylia prasina | reverse complement strand
CCTCAGCCCCCTGACCCGTGTCTCAGTTCCACCACCCTCATGGGCACCCCCAGGCTATCCCAGCCCCTCACTCTGCAGAACCCCGTGGTCCCTGGGGCAGGGGGGGCGCTCTGTGTCACTCAGGGAGGCATTGGAATGTCCTCCTCAGGTTCCCGGAGCGTTCCGGGATGATAGGAGGCAGAAAGGGGTTAACAGGGAAGCGCGGCAGCTCCTCCCTGCCGGGGCGGGAGCCTCACCTGGGTGCAGCACCCATTGACTGAGGTGGGTGCTGGGTGCACCCCAGCACAGGCCAGCGTCCCAGCACAGGCCAGCGTCCCAGCACAGGCCAGAGCCCCGGCACCCCAAACCCATGCACACCCCACACCAGTAAGTAGCAAAGGGCTCTGGTTAACACCCTCTGGGCTGCACCTCCCTGGAGGGGGCACCCAAGGGTGGGGCTGCCCCGCGGCCGCTCACATGCCACCAACACGGGCTGGGATACACAGGGTGAGACTAACAGCACAGGGGTGGGTCCCACAACGTTGTCCCCTCCTCACTTGTCCCTGAGCACCTCACTTTGGAGTAACCCCAGGCACCTGGATCACCCTGAGCCTGGGTGGCCCCCACTTCAAGGGCGGCTGGAGGGATTGTGGCACCTGGGGGAGATGCTGGAGGAAATGGGGTATTGGTGGTGGGGGGCTGTGTTTTCCACCCCATTTTCCACCCCATTTTCACCTTATTTTCACCCTATTTTACACTTTGTGCCCCTAGCTGTGCCCTTTGCACACTTAAAGCCAAAGACCCCGCTCTGGAGGTGACCCAGCATAGTCCCCCAACCCCAGTGCCACCACAGGAGCATTCCCCTTCCCTGCCCAAATCCAACCAGCGCCAAAAGCATCCAGCATCGGGCATGGCAGGACCATGGTGACCTCGGTCCTGCCACCATCTGCACCCCCACCCATGGCATAGGGTGGGATGGGGCTGGGATGATCCCAGTGTGGTGGGGACGCAGCAGCCCCAGGTCAGCTTCCGGTGGAGCAGTGTGACACCAGGTGGGACACCTGAAATTTGAGGGAATCATCCCAGTGCAGTTCATGTTCAGCATCATTCTGGAGCAATTCCTGCTTGGTTGGCCTTGGCTTTGCCGGAGCGGGTGACAAGTGGCAGGTTGTGGATGATGGGTGACAACAACCCCAAGAGAAACCAGTTCCGCCCTGGCGTCTCTTCCGCTCCTGAGCCCCAGCAGGAAGCGCAGTGGGTGCAGGGCCCGGCTCAGGACGCCAGTGGCGTCACCGGAGCTTCACGGTGTCCCCACGGCTGTCCCCACCCTGGTAACCCCAGTGCTGCCCCGGTGTCACTGCGATGGCTGACCAGGTGCCGGGGCGTCTGCAGTGGGCCTGGAGCAGGGAGTTGCAGCTGCTGCACTTGGGGAAGGTAGGCAGTGCCCAAGGGTGCGCCCAGCCGGGGGACAGGGGGGTGTTTTGGGGTCACTCCTTGCCAAGCTCCCCCTTAGGGGTTTATGGGCATCAGTGGGTGCCACAATGCCCATCCCAAAGCAGGGAGGGTCACCCAGCCCTCCCCAGCAGTGAGAAACCCCCAGGGATGCACCCATGGGGGAGAGAGAGGTGCTGGGGGCACTCCATGCCAGGGATCCCCCATTGCCACCCCCATGTCCCTCGTCCCCAGGAGGAGGGTGGACCCCCCAGTGGCTTCTGGCCGTGCTCACCATGGTGGGGGGATCATGGGGTAATGGGGGGAGGTTGAGGGGTGTCATTGAGCTGCTGTCCCACTCTGATCCAGGGTGTCCCCAAGGACAGTTCGCCCACTGTCACCTCCCTTGGGTGGAGGCAGGGCTGGAGTTGGGTACGTTGTCCCCACAGCCATTAGTGAGAGACTCATGCTGTAAAATCAAAGGGTGAAAGCAGGGGGTTCCCCGCTGGCAGCACCCTCCTGGTCCCAGGGGACACATCCCCCTACCCCAAGCATCCCCACGGATGAGGGTCAGCCAGGCTGGTGCTGGGGATGCTATTTTGGGATGTGGTGATGGGGCTGTCTGGTTCGGCATCCGGCTCTGGGCAGGACGCCAGGGCTGTGGGTGCTGGAAGTGTCCAGGGCACAGGTGATGAGGGTGCTGGGGTGCAAATGTGGGTGAGATGGGTGTGAGTTTTGGGGTGCTGTTGCTAGGGAGGTGGGAGCGGAGGCTGGGGGTGCAGGGGATGAGCGAGTTGGAAGTTTTGGGACCGCAGGTGTCAGTGCAGAGGTTGTGGGTGTTCATGGTTTGGGTGCCAGTGATGTGGGTGCTGCGCAGAGCAGGTGCTGTATGCAGAGGGTGATGCAGGTGCCAGTGATACAGGTGCTGCATGAGTGGGTACCAGGGACACAGGTGCTGATGGTGTGGGTGACATGGGTGCTGTCACAGTGATGGAGGTGCTCATGGGGGTGCTGATGATGCAGTGACACGGGTACCAATTGTGTAGGTGCTGCTGCAGGTGCTGCATGCAGCGGGTCATGCAGGTGCCAGTGATGTGGTGCAGGTTGTGAGGGTGCTGCCAGCAGGTGACACAGGCAACAGTGACACAGGTGCTGGTACTGGGGACCTTGATGTCCTCCATATGCTCATCCCTTTGTCCCTGGGTGCTCCCTGCCCCACTTTGGGTGCTGTGGGTGCCCCTCTCCACCTCCTGGCCTCCTACACCCCATCACTGGAATCTCCTGCCCAACACTGTCGGGGCCCAGGGCAGGGGGGTGACCACAGCAGCCAGGGCAGGATCCAGCTACTCAGCACCTCACCCATCGGCCACCCAGACACCACAGCGGGGACATCCCAGGAATGCCATCCCGGCTGCAGTAGTGACACATCCGTGTTCCCCCAGGCACACAAGGAGTCAGAGGAGACACCTGATCCCATCTACCTCAACATCCAGGAGCTGCAGGAAGAGGCCTCCGCTACCAGCTCAGCCCCAGAGGAGCCTGGCGGCTCCGTGTCAGACTGGGAAACCCACACGGACACGGAAAGTGGACATTTGTTTTATTATAACCCGGTGACGGGCGAGACCACGTGGGATTGTCCCTTCGGGCAGGCGGCCGATGGAGTGAGTCCCGCCGCCTCTCCCGCCTCCTCACTCGCACACAGCCCGGAGCTTCCCGAGTGGGAACAGCACGTGGATGAAGGAAGCGGACAGACTTTTTTTTATAATTCGGTGACAGGTGAGACGTCGTGGGACCCCCCCACTGCGGGAGACACAGGCAGCCCCCAGGAGATGCACCCTGGGGGGACGCGGTACGGGCCTGTGGAGCAGAGGGTGAGCACCTGGCGAGGCGTGGGGATGGGCTTGGGGTGGGGGCAGAGACAGGGATGGGAATGGAGATGAAAAGGGGGTGGGAGGAAAATGAGACAGAGACGGGGTTTGAGAGAGGTGTGGGAGATGCGATGGAGATTGAGATGGAGATGGAAACAGATGGAGACAGATGGGAATGGAGATGAAGACAGATGAAGATGGACATATGGATACAGGGGTGTAGGAAAGGATGAGAATGCAGATGGAAACAGGGATGGAATGGAAATGGAGGCAGAGCTGAAGATGGAGAAAGGATGGGAGATGCAATGGAGATGAATATGGAAACAAAGATGAAGATGGGAACAGATGCAGGGATGTAGAAAGGGAGGGGAATGGAGATGGAAACAGGGATGGGATGAAGATGGAGACAGGGATGAAGTTGGAGATGGGAGACAGGGATTGGAATGAAGATGAAGGTGCAGGTGAAGATGGAGATGAGAATGGATGCTGGGATTGAGATGGAGATGGAAACAGGAATGGGAAAGGAGATGGAGGCAAGGATTGAGATGGAGATGAGAATTGAGACAGAGATGGGAATGGAGATGATGGAGATGGGGCAGCCCCCGCCTGGGCGAGCAACACAGGGATGCAGATCTCTTGGTTGGGCCAAGATCTTGAACTGTCTCTTCTCTCCAGCCACCCACTCCAGAAACGGATTATCCCGACCTGTCTCCAGATGAGCTGGAGTGTTATCCTGAGGAGGACTATTCGCCTGTGGGCTCCTATGATCAGGGGACCTCTCTCTGCCTGTCCCCGAGATGCCCCGAGGAGCTGGGCTCACCCCCGGGCTGGTATGGGCACAGCCACCCTGAGGGAATCATGTTCTACCCTGAGCACTTCAGCCCTGACACGGTATGGGATAGGGATGGGAATAGGGATTGGGACAGGGTTGAGGATGAGGATGAGGATGAGGATGGGGACAGGAAAAAGGACTGGGAATGGAAGATGAACACGGGGATAGGACAGGGATGGATTATGGATAAGCACAGGGTCAGCAGTGGGGGTGGGGCAGGATCAGGGACAAAGATGCAGACAGAGGTGACTGCCAGGGATAAACATCCTCAGAAGTCCACAGAGCAGGGATTACAGGGGCTCTGGGGTGCCCTGGGTGCACAGCACAGCCCCTCCTGGCAGGGGCACCTTGGGCATCACCTGACTCCTCCCTGCCCAGGTGCCATCAGGCAGCCGCCACGAGCGGGCCAGCAGCGGCTCCAGCCAGGACAGCGGGCTCTTCGCCTGGCATGGCACCATGTCACCGGCACCGGGCAGCAAGGAGGAGAAGGTGAGCACCCAGGGAGGGGCACCCAGCCTGCTCTCACCCAGCACCAGCGAGAGCAAGGAGCAAATCTGACATCCCCACCTTTACTTTCCAGTTTAAAAGCCTGGAAAAAGCTGGGGTGCTCAACCGGACCAAGACAGTGGACAGAGGGAAGCGGCTCCGGTAAGAACGTCCCAGTGTCCCCTGTCACTGGAGACAGGAGTCCGGCAGGGGAAAGGAGCTGTGCTATCCCACTGTGTGACCCCTGCTCTCCTCCCCAGGAAGAACTGGAGCTCCTCCTGGACGGTGCTGGAAGGGGGAATCCTCACCTTCTTCAAGGACTCAAAGCACTCAGCTGCCAGTGCCTTGGTAAGAGTCCCAGTGGCCTTGGGGCAGGGCAGCTCCCATGGGATGGAACCAGTGTCCATAGGACTGGGCCAGCACCCATGGGATAGAACCAGTGTCCATACGACAGAGCCAGCACCCATGGGATGGAACCAGTGTTCATAGGACAAAGCCATCTCCCATGGGACTGGACAAGGACTCAGAGGGTGCAGCCAATGCGTGTAGGATGGGGGCAGCACCCGCTGGGAACACGGCACTGGCCTCACCTCTGGGGTGGGGGTTCAGGGCTCTATCTAGGGGTGCGGAGGCTCTTGGAGAAGGGAGGCCGTGGCCTGCACCCACAGAATGGGGCCAGCATCTGCAGGATAGGGCCAGCATCTGTAGGACAGGACAAGGATCCACAGGATGGGGTCAAAGCTGCAGGATGGAACCAGCACCCATAGGATGAGGGTGACATCCAGGGGACAGGGCCAGCACCCACAGAACAGGACCCCCGGCACTGTGGTGGGGGAATCAGCACTTGAAGGATGGGACCAGGACCCACAGGCCAAGGCAGGTGCCCTGCACTGGGAACCCCAGCTCTGGGACATGTCCACTCACCCCCCCAGCACGCACACACTCCCTGTAGGGGTGCCAGTGTTGGAGCACCCAGAGCTGGTGGGACCAGCAGGAGGAAGCAGAACTGGCCCCAGTCCCCCCCGGGTCCAGCCCCCCCAGTGCCCAGCAGCTGCCACCGGATGCAGAAGTTGCCGTGGGTCTTGCAACACCCTGTGGTGACAGCGGGCGCGGGGGGGGGAAGACAGAGCAGGGGGAGGCAGTGCTGGCCTCCCCTCAGGGGCTCAAGGGCTCTGTCTGGGGGTGCAGAGGCTCTTGGGGCAGGGGCATCTCCAAAACCCAGGGCATGGGGAGAAGCAGAGGGTCTGATGCTCTCACTGCAAAATTCCCCTCCTTGGAGGCAGCCACCCTCTCCCTTCCTGCAGTGACACTGAGAGGGACCCCAAAGCTGGAGCACCCCGGGGTCCCTGGGGAGGCCTGGGAATGTCCCTTGAGGTGATCGCAGCCCTAGGACCTGGCTGTCCCCAAGGTGGTGGCCATGACCCTCACCCCACCACAGCAGTCCCGTGTCCCAGTCCTGGAGAGACCATAGGAGGGGACAGAGGGGTCCCATAGAGGACATCTAGCAATCTTGCCTTTCTGGAGGAGGGCAGCCCACACCCCCCAGCAGGGTCCGTGTCCCCTCTGGGCAGGTGCCGCCCTCATCCCCTTGTCCCCACAGAGGCACCCCAGCACCCTGACCACCCCCGAGCACACGGTGGAGCTGCGCGGGGCTTCCCTCACCTGGGCCGGCAGGGACAAGTCCAGCAAGAAGAATGTCCTGGAGGTGAGCAGGTGACAGTAGGAGGGACACCGGTCACACCCCAGGGTCCACACATGGGCCACAGGGCAATGCCACACCTGCCCAGTTCATCCCAGCAGTGATGGAGGGGATGGAAGTGGGGACACTGGGGACGTGCCAGGGTGGGAGGGAGTACAGGGACACTGCACTGCCGGTCACTGTCACATTCTGATGGGCATGGAGAGGTCACCAAGGGACATCCTGGCTCGGAGAGGGGCTTTGCACAGGGAGCAGCCGCTCCAGCACCGTCTGCTGTCATCAGAGTTGGCACCGGGCTCCGCCACATCCTGGTTCTCAAATCCGAGTGGTTGCGGCAGCCCCGTGCCCTTTCCCTGACCTTTGCCTGTTGTTCCGGCAGCTGAGGACGCGGGAGGGTTCGGAATTCCTCATCCAGCATGACTCCGAACAGATCATCACCGCCTGGCACAGGGCCATTGCCGACAGCATCGGCCAGAGGGTGAGCAGGGCACCCCCCACCCCGCGGCCACCCTGGGGCTGGGCCCCCGCGTCTCACGGTACCCCTTCCTTAGGGCTCCGACATCCCCGGAGAGGAGGAGGCCGAAATTCGGGCTGAATTCGGCTCCCGGGAGAAGCTGGGGGGCGGTGAGGAGAGGAGGGCAGGTGAGCACCGGCACCAGGATGGGGCCCGGTGAAACCACCCACCCTGCGGGTCCCCAGGGGTGGGACAAGCCGGGGCGCCCCGATGGCGCTGATGTGTGCCCTGTCCCCGCCAGCGGCCGGGCAGGTGACAACAGGCAGTGCTGAGAGTGACACCAGCAGAGTCCGGAACAAACTCCGCAAGTTCCTGCAGAGGCGGCCGACGCTGCAATCCCTGCGGGAGAGGGGCTACATCAAGGGTGGGTGTGGGGGGCTGGATTGGGGGGTGCTGGGATGGGGCTGGATCAAGGATACCTGCTGGGAAGAGGGTAAATCCAGAGTGGGTGCTGAGATGGGCTGTCAGGGCCTATCAAGGGTGGGTGCTGCAATGGGCCTGAGTCCCTCAGGATATCTCCAGGCTGGAGGGCAGGTGGGGACAGGCAGGGATGGAGCTGAGACACCGGGTTGAGTGGCCAAGCCCAACCCTGATCCAACATTTTGGTGATGGGCTCAAGTGTGTCCCATCACCTCCAGTTACCCAGTGAGACACTCCATTGGGAACAAGACCCTCTGTCCCCAACCCTGTCCCCCACTAGCCACCCTCCTGGTGTCCCCTGGCCATGCTCATGTCCCGGCTGTGTTCCTAGACCAGGTTTTTGGCTGCTCGCTGCTGGCGCTGTGCGAGCGGGAGCGGGGCACGGTGCCACACTTCGTCCTGCAGTGCATCTGGACCGTGGAGAGGAGAGGTACTGCCCTGGGGACAGGGACAGCCTGGGGCACCGAGCTGGGAAGATGGGGACAGCTCCGGGGACAGCCTACATGGGAAGTTCGGGTTTTCCTTGGAAGACAGGTGCTGGCTGCTGTGGGCACCAACACAGGTGTACCAGTCACTGTCATTATGTGCCACCTGGCTGTGGGCATCCTCTGGGGGAGAGCAGGGACACTGGAGTGTCCTCAAGGCTGCGTAATGTCCCATGCCAGGGTGGATTGTTTAACTGGGAGCTTTTCCCCATCTCCGTCTGCCCAGGTCTGGACATTGATGGGCTGTACCGGGTCAGTGGCAACCTGGCCACCATCCAGAAACTGCGCTACAAGGTGGAGCACGGTACGGTCACCCGTGGTGACAGTGGGGGATGTAACCCCACTTCAGGGGCAGAGGGACAGGGCTGGGGTTGGGGAGGGGGCAGCTGGGGACCCCCACCCATCCCTGGGGCTCTGGACACACTTGAGGTGTTGCCCCACCTCCAGACGAGCAGCTGGACCTGGATGATGGGCGCTGGGAGGACATCCACGTTGTCACTGGGGCACTGAAACTCTTCCTGCGGGAGCTGCCGGAGCCGCTCATCCCCTTCAGCCACTTTGACAAGTTCATTGCTGCCATCAGTGAGGGACAGGGACAGGGACAGGGACAANGGACGGGACGGGACGGGACGGGACGGGACAGGACGGGACGGGACGGGATGGGACGGGATGGGATGGGATGGGATGGGATGGGAACTGGGATGGGAACTGGGATGGAATGGAGATGGGATGGGGAATGGTAGGAGGATGGGGGTGGGGACTGGAATGAAATAGAAAAATGATGGGAATGGAGACAGGATTTGGTACAGGGGTGGTGATGGAGATGGGATGAGGATGGAGGTTAGGATGGGGACAAGGATGGGATAAGGATGGGAATAGAGGTGGGGACAGGGATGCTGTGACTGCTGGAGCTACCACCCCACTGTGCCCTCCCTCCTGGCAGAGATCCAGGACCTGTCCCTGCGGGGCCGCTGCATCCGGGACCTGGTGCTGTCCCTGCCACCCGCCCACCATGACACCATGAAGGTCCTTTTCCGCCACCTCTGCAGGTGACACCCACTTGTTCCCCCAAAACAAGCATGGTACAGGAAGGCAGAGCTCTGGGGAGAGGCCCCGGGGTCAGGGCCATGCCGGTGACATGTCCCCTGTCCCCACAGGGTGGTGGGGCACAAGGAGGAGAACCGCATGTCGGTGCAGAGCATCGCCATCGTCTTCGGCCCCACACTGCTGCGGCCAGCCAGCGAGGAGGGCAACATGGCCATGCACATGGTCTTCCAGAACCAGGTGGTGGAGCACATCCTCAACCACTATGGATACATCTTCCCAGACGGATAAACCCTGGGGACACATGCAGGGGCAAACCCAGCAGTGGAGACTTGATGGAGCAGCGTCTCCAGGAAGGACTTGGCCATATGTCACCTTGGTGGTGGCTCCATGGAGGGCAGCGTGGTGACCCAGCTCAAGGGAAGGGCGCCCGGTGGGTCCTCCTTGGGCACCCTGACCCACCAGGGCCAGATCTGGGGGTCAAGCCCAGGGGGTGTGTGGGGCTCGGTGGGGTCCCCGTGGTCAGTGGAGCCCTGCAGTGCCCAGCTGGCCAAGCTGGCATTCCCAGGGTGGGAGCAGGGAGTGCCCAGGCAGGCAGTGCCTGCTGGATGGTGGCACCAGTGGGCGGGCAGGGAGAGGCTGGGCAGTGCCCTGGCTGGAGCCCCCCGGCCCGTTCCCCAATAAAGAGCCCATTCAGACACAAGGGTGAGGTGTTGCTGGCAGGATGTGGGGACATCCCAGGACATGGGTGGCACAGTGCTTCTTGGCTCCTGATGACCACAGGGCCTTTGTACCCCATGAGGATGAGGTGACCTGAGACTTCAGGACACAGCAGTGACCTGGGACACCATTCCTGACTGCCATCACCAAACACTGTGTCACCACAAATGTCACCACAGACAATGAGATGTGATGTGAGACACAGAGTCATGAGACATGAGTTCCCATCACCCAGAGCCACCTCCTGGGGTGGGAGCACTTTGGGTCATGATGGTGATGGGCTGGGACATAACCAGGACTGGATGGATGCAAAAAGGATGGCAAGGAACATGACTGAAGTGCTTTGGGACTTAATGGGGACAATAAAGGGCATGGCAGGGACACAAGGAGGAGGTGTGGGGACATGGGACACGTGTTCCTGGCTTTGAAACACAGCAAGGACATGGCAGCAGTTTGGGACACAGGGATGGCTGGGGTACAGAAGGGACACTTGGCAACAGAGCAAGGGCACTTTAGGGTTGTGGTGGGGATGTGTGGGAAGGTAATGGGGCCAAGCTGGGTCGCAGTGGGGACACTTTGGAACAAGACAGAGACACTTGGGGGTGAAGTGGGATCATTTTGGGGGCACAAGGATTTTCAGGACACAAAGGAAAACTTCAGGACTGCAGGGATGGGGGACAATGGGCACAATTTGGGATGCAACTGGGATGCTTTGGGACACAAAGGGACGCAACTGAGGACAGGAAAGGGGCTGTTTGGAATGCAGGGGGAAATTGGGGGGCACAAGGGGATACCTTGGGGGACAAAGCAATGCTTCGAGGTGCAGCAGGGGTACTTTGGGACAGAACGGAGCCTCTGTGTGAGGCACTGGGGCCGCTTTGGAGCACCAGGAGGTACTTTGTGGCAAGAGGGGATTCTTTAGGAGTGCAGTGGGAGTGCTTTGGGACATTTTGGGACACTTTTGGATGCACGGAACGCGCTTTGAGAACTTTGGGAAGCGCAGGGGACCCTCGGGGCGCTGCGGGCGGGGAGGGGGGCGGTGCCGGGGGCAGAGCCCGGCCGATCCCGCTCCCACCCCGCTCCCTCTCTGCTCCCTCCCCGCTCCCATCCCGATCCCACCCCGCTCCCGGCCCCGCTCCGCGCCCCCCGCCCGGCTCCATCTTGTTCGCGGCCGCCGCGGAGCCGCTCCAGGTGCGGGGGGACGAGAGGGATTGGGGGAATCCGGGAGGGTCGGAGGGACCCGCTGAGGGAGCTGGGAGG